>CAUYLG010063385.1:0-62313 GCA_963573385.1 Cacajao melanocephalus
TCTAGCCTGGGCAATAGAACAAGAATCCTGTTCTCTCTCCCTCTTTCTCTTCTTCTTTCTTTCTCTCTTACATTCTTTTTTATTCTTTCTTTCACTCTTTCTTTCTTTTCTCTCTTTTTCTTTCTTTCTAAAAAATAAAAATAAATAAAAAATAAAAAAAGAAAAGAAAATATTGGAATTTCTCTTCACCTGAAACATCACTTTATTAGGAACTTCTCAGTGCTGATGTTAATTCTTAAACAGTTAACTGTGCGTATTGAAATAAGCAAGTCATTGTGGGATTTTAAATTATAGTATCTTCTTAGATTAACTATTTTTTCCCAAATCACACCTGTATTATAGTTCATTCTTTGGTAGAATGACAAATAGAATTATCTTGCCCACTAATAATACAGGCACATCTGAAAGTCACACAGCATCAGAAAGTGGTTAAGAATAAGAATTCTATCTCTGTGATATTCCTTTGAAAAACTCATAACTCCAGTCTAATTATGAAGAAAATATCTGATAAACCTAGGTGGGGGACATTCTACAGGATACCTAGTCAGTACTCTTCCAGACTGTCAAGGTCATGAAAAATAGAGAAAGAATGAGACACTGTCATAAACCAGAGGAGAAGGGGAGATGTGGCAGCTAAATGTAATGTGGTACCTTGGAGTAGATCCCAGAACAGAAAAGGGCACCAACAGAAAACATGGTGAAATCCAAAGAAATCTGGAGTTTAGTTCATACTCATGTACCAATATTAATTTCTTAGTTTTGATAAATGTTAAATGATAAGACCATGGAAATGTTAACAATGTGGGAAAACTGGGTAAGGGGTATATATGAACTCTCGTACTACCTTTGCAACTTTTCTGTACATCTAAAATACTCCACAATATAAGTTTAGTTTTTTTTTTTTTTTTTTTTAAAGATGAAGAACAAAGGATCTGAAGCCAATCTGATTTGGTTTTCAGTTCTGGGTCTGGCATTTATTACTGCTGAGTGGCCTTGGACAACTTATTTCCTTGAGCTTTAGTTCATCTAGTACACACATAAAAAATTGCCTACTATAGGGGATTGCAGGTTTTGAAAATAATAATGCAGTTAAAGCACTGAGCATTATTCCTGGCACAAGGTGAGCACTTGGCAAATGTAAGCCATATGTTTATTTTGTTTAGTTTGTAGGTTCTTCTTTCCAATTCTTAGTTTCCTCTAAGGTAACCAATAATTTTATAAAACAAATGCACAACTATGTAAAAAGTAGAAAATTAAAGTCTCGTTTAAAAGTTAAACTCAATATAAAGAAGACAAACTGTTGCATGAATCTGGAAATGGTAAATGATGTGGGCTTTAGGGTCACTGCTCTTGTTTTCTATGTAGTTATTGAGTTGTTTCCTAATGGTAGGTGTACTGAGAAGATGCAAGATTTTGAAGAGACGCTACATTTTAGCACTGATTGCCCTAAATAACCAACTTACAAATGCCCATTGTAAGACACGGGAATTCTTTCATTTGAATTGCTTAGAAAAACAATCTTGTAGAGAATTGAAAAGGGTCTGTGCTTGGCCTCTGCCCAAAGGCAAATTATTTTAGCATGAAAGTCTAAGGAAAATAATTTAACCACAAGCTCTGTGAATAGGAAAGGAAAAATAACCAAAGGATAAAGAAAAATACACTCTGGCTCTTTCGTATATAAAATTTCTTTTTTGGGTGCTAAATTGCAGCACAGATGTGAAACCTGATCTACAAGTTAGGGTCTAAATGACAAAAGAAAAATAAATAATCCAAAAATCTAAAAAATATTCTGAGATGACATTAAACTGCAGTCAAAGAGTATAAATGAGCATGGCCAAAAATCATTATTCAATATTGGACCTGGAGTCTAGTACCTGAGTTCAAATCCACTTACAAGATATAGGATCATGGCTGGGCATAGTGGCTCATGCCATCACTCTGAGAGGCTGAGGTGAGCAGACTGCCTGAAACCAGGAGTTCCAGACCAGCCTGGGCAACATAGCAAGACCCCATGTCTACTAAAAATACAAAATATTAGCTGGACAACACACCTGTAATCCCAGCTACTTGGGAGGCTGAGGTGAGAGAACCACTTGAGCCTGGGAGGTAGAGGCTGCAGTGAGCTGAGATTGTGCCACTGCACTCCAGCCTGGGTGACAGAGTAAGATGCTGAAAAGTAAGAAAGAAGGAAAGAAAGAAAGAGAAGAAAGAAAGAAAGGAACAAACAAACAAAGAGAAAAAAAAAGAAAGAAAAAGAAAGAAAGAAAGAAAGAAAGAAGGAAAGAAAGTAAGTAGGATCATGAACTACCTAACATAAATCACCTAGCTTCAGTTTTCTTACTCCAAAAATTGTGGTAATATTGACATCACAAGATTCTTATAAAGCCAATACAAGGATTAAATGAGACAATGTCTGTGAAAAACACCTTCCACAGAGCTCACATATGGGAAGCAATAAAGAAATATTAGCTAAGTCTAAATCTAAACATACACAGCCTTGAACTGGTCACATATATAACATGGTTTCTGATACAGTTTAGATATTTGTCCCTGCCCAAATCTCATGTTGAACTGTAATCCTTAATGTTGGAGGTGGGTCCTGGTCGGAGGTGCTTGGGTTATGGGGGCAGATCCCTCATGGCTTGGTGCTGTCCTCGTGATAGTGAATGAGTTCTCATGAGATCTGGTCATTTATAAGGGTGTGGCACCTTCTTCCTCCCAATCAGCTATTGCTCTTGCTTTTGCCATGTTATGTGTAAGCTCCCACTTTGCCTTCCACAATAAGTAAAAGCTCCCTGAGGCCTCCCCAGAGGCAGATGTCAGCACTATGCTTCCTGTACAGCCTGCAGAACCATGGTCAATTAAACCTCTTTCCTTATAAATTACCGAGTCTCTGATATTTCTTTATAGCAATGCAAAAACAACCTAATACAGTTTCTAATGTTAAATATGCAATCTTGTTGGTGAAAAATAGTATTAATATGAGAAGTTACATAATAATACTGAAATCGAATAATAAAGTTTTAAATTGAGGGTTAAAAATATGGCACTAATTAACTTCAGTTTCCTTCTAGCTGCCAAATTTGATCTTGTTGATACGGTTTGGCTATGTCCCCACCCAAATCTCATGTTGAATTGTAGTTCCTATAATTCTCACATGTTGTGGGAGGGACCTGGTAGGAGATAGTTGAATCACAGGGGCGGTTTCTCCCATACTGTTCTCGTGGTAGTGAATAAGTCTCACGAGATCTCATGATTTTACATGGGGAACCCCTTTTGCTTGGTTCTCATTCTTTCTTGCCCTCTGCCATGTAAGATGTGCTTTTGCCTTCGGCCATGATTGTGAGGCCTCCCCAGGCACATGGAACTGTGAGTCCATTAAATCTCTTTTTCTTTATAAATTACCCAGTCTCAGGTAAGTCTTTATCGGCTACGTGAAAACAGACTAATACACTTTTCAGCATGATACCCTTTAGAAGTGGAAACGAGGAAAGGTTTGAATGAAATATTATACATTGATTAGGGCAGCAAATTCATCCCTTAAGTGTGAGCCTGATTAGCTGATTAATGTTCTTCCTACTATGGGATTCACAATAATTCATAGCCACAAACTATTTATCCAGGGAATAAGCTCTACCATATAAGTAAAATTTCCAGTGTAATTATCTTACCCTGTTAAGGGTTAAATTGTCAGTATTTCTGAACAAAAATTAAAAATAAAAAATTATTTATATTATCTGTTTCATATTCTAGACTAAAAACACAAGTCCTATTTTCTCCTAAATCTCTACATTTAGCACAGTGCCTGGCATGTACTAGATGTTCAAAAAACATTTTATTAAGCTTAAGTGTATGACATATATCTCTACTTTCTTAAACAGAGTTAATGAATATGATCCAATCTTATCCTAATGACTATAACTCTTATTCTTAACTCAATAAATATATATCATTTCAGGTGAGTGAAGTCCTTTGGGCAATTTGCCTTCATGAAATGGTCTAAGACATGTAATCTTTTAATTTTTCCAGCTTGCTTTTAAAGTTTTCTACCTCTTCTCTTATTAAAAAGGCATCAGTGATAACTGCTAGCTGTTGTCACACCGCCTCTTTTTAGGGTCTACTCTTTTCTAATATGTTGTATGCTGGGAACCCAGAGAGCCAACTTGTTAGGATGATATCTAAAAATAAGAGTGACATGCAAGGGGCTTTGGTGTTAGTATGTGAAATCAGATCTTTGGATTAAAACTGCAGCACTATGCCATATGGTCACAGAGAAAATGTCAATCACATGTAAGGGAACAACAATCATTAAAGGGAGTTTATCACATGTTCATTTGCACATTCATTCTGCAGCTTACAAAAGGGTTAGCTTTATTCTTTTAAGAAGATACAGGCACCTCCACCAGGTAGTCCACTTTGAGGAGTTAATTTCAGCTACTTGTGTACCTTTATATCATACATCTTTTTCTAATCAAATATTTTAAAATTCAGACATTTTGCTAATTCAGCCAATCTCTCTGTCCTCTGGGGCCTCAGTCCAATTTCCTGAGGTTTTAAAAAAATAGGCTCCATCTGACCTAGGCCCACTTGTCTCAGTACATTTTCCCATCAGAGTATGAGGTTTCTCATGCCTGTGATTGGCTAAGTAATACAATACAGCCCAGGCTCCTGACCAGGCCTCCACCGAAGTAAGGTCTGGGTTTGGATCCAGGGGACATTTGATGTTAAGGGAACTCTTCCAGGCCTCACAATAAAGTGTCCAGACCAAAATGTTTCAGCTTTGAGTCCAGATCAGAAAATTAAAACCTACCTATTCCTGCCATCTCCAAATTTTGCTATAATTGCTTTGGGAAAATTGTTGGCCAACTTGAAATATTTATTTCCCATCCTGACACAATGTTCTTTGAGGTAATATGAAGAGAAAAGTCACTATTTTGAACAATTTCAACCCAGGTCTAAGGCCAATGATAAGAAAACATTGTTTTTATTGGCATAGAATTTATAGGACTTAAGAACAATTAAGGTCAGCTGCATCATAGTTTTTAAACATTTTTTTTCCTCCTCAGTCATGACTAATTTGTTAGCATGATTCTCAGAATTCTTAAACAAAAATGCAGAACTTTGAATTATTTACAATTGGCCTGAGAATGTCTCTTGAGTAATCAATAGGCCAGGACTGGTTTCATCACTTCAAAAAGTTTTTCTTTGTTTCTCTAAAGTTCCTTTAAATCAGGAGTCTTTCTTTTCTTTCTCTTCTTTCACTCTTTTTCTTTCCTTCATTCCTTTCTTTTTCTTTCTTTCCTACAAGTTCCCCCAACTTTACACTTGTTTTTGTGAATAGAGTTGTATTCAAATTCAAGCTGACTTAAAATATAAGTTTAAGGTAATCTAACCTCAGCATAATTTGAAAATGAAGATTTAGGGGGGTTTTTAGGAGAAGTAACATCAAATCATAATTACAATCTAGACTGGATAATGGGGAGAGGGAAGGTCTGAGTGAGATTTGAAAGGAATCAGAATATAAAAATATGTATTAAATGGACTTTTATATAAATGAAAATGAACCCTATAAAGCTGAATGTGAAATTACTTTTTCCTTTAAGAGAGCTATTTATTTTCAGAGCTTACAGGAGTTTTACGGATTATCTGGTCCAGAGATAACAGGAAAGTTTCAGCTTCCAGCATTGTTAGTGGGTACGTAGGGCTCTATGTTAAATATTGTATTGAGTAGCCCCATCAGGGCTCAGTGAGGAGCGTCACGATTGATTAATGATGTTTGCCATGGCCAGGTGGGAATGAAGGTGGTGCAAGACTTGAGGAAGGATATGTGTGGAAGGACACGTTCCAGATATCTTTCATGGATCCAGTCTAATCTACAACCTTGACAGCAGTGAAATCTTAGGCTGCAGAGAAACTGTCTGCGAATAGTCACACAGATAGTTTGTGACAGAGCTAAAATAAAAGCTCTGCATGTGGGTTCTCATTTTACACCTCCCTATCAATGGGAGCCATTTTAAAATGTATTACGTACTTCAGACACTGCCATATCCAGTGATATATCTACAGGGATTGTGGGAGGGCATGAAAAAAAGTTGTTTGCTGCTCACTCAGTGCTCTCTTGAGATGAGAATACCTAATAGTGTCTGTTAAAACACTGATTCAGTCAAGGCGAGGCCTTGATTACTGATAGATTACTGACTCAGTGAAAGGTGAGGCCTTAGCAACTATATTTTTAGGAAGAGCTCAGAAGGTCTGTGGACCACAGTTGAAAAACACTGAGACAATATCTCATTTCTTCCTGACAGTTCTGTTCCCTGGTTTTCCCACTTTATACTGTCCTTTGTATCACCTCTTCTGTCTATGGGTCTCTTTCTTCTGTATACCTTTTTTGATGTTTTCTCATTTCTTCTCCCACTTTTTGGTGCAGGTTCTCTTGTTCCTGACTCTGGCTGCCATCATCGACTGATGAAAGAGTTATTTATTTGGTGAATTGATCAATCAAGGTTGTCTTCAAAGCTTTGTCTTTGGAGTTTTTACTATTCCTAACCACTCCCCCTGGAAGCTTGTTTCCTGTACTGTTAAGAGCATGGACCCTAAAGGTAGACTACCTGGATTCAAACCGTATCTCCACGTCTAATTGGCAGAATGACCTTGTGTAAATGACATCACTTCTGTGTCTCAGTTAACACATCTGTAAAATGGAAATAATATCTACTTTGGTGGTTAGTTTTATGTATGAATTTGACTGAGTCAAAGAATAACCAGACAGCTGGTAAAACATTATTTCTGAGTGCCTATGAGGATGTCTCTGGAAGAGATTAGTATTTGAATCAGTAGAATGAGTCAAGATCTGCCACCATCAATGTAGTCTTGCTGGGTATCATCCAATCCATTGAGGGCTTACCCAAATAGAACAAAAAGGCAGAGGAAGGGTGCATTGCCACTCTCCTCTTGAGACAGGACACCCATCTTCTCCTGCCCTTGGATATCAGAGCTCCCAGTTCTCCAGTCTTCAGACTCTGAGACTTACACCCTGGCTCCCCTCATTTTCGGGCCTTTGAACTCAGACTGAATCACACCACTGGCTTACCTGGTGCTCCAACTTGCGGATACATAGTGCATTCTTTCTGGCTTCTGTAACTGCATGAGCAAATTCCTATAGTAAATCTCCTCTTACATATCTGTATATATCCTGTTGGTTTTGTTTCTTTGGAGAACACTGATTAATATACTACCACAAGATATTATTATGAGGATTAATTTAAATGAGTTAACAAAAGTTAAAGTGCTTAGAACAGGTTGTGGCGTATTAAGGTGTTATGTAAGTCAGTGCTATTATTATTATTTTTGCCTTCAAACTGTTTAAGGCTACCACACAGTCGAGAGTCAAATAACCAAGTAAAATAATGAGAGTCAAATTGTTCTAGAAATAGCAATCTTATAAAAATAAGAACTTAATCTATGGCTCAATCAGCTAATCATTTCACGGGTATCTCTGAGGGCCTTTCCAATTCAGTAGCAGGCAGTAATCAAATATTCTCTGTGTGCCCAGGTGTGTTGTGGAACACACATTTCCCCTCTGGAGATTATGATGCCTTTTCTTAATAAAGTAGATGTCTTCTGGAGTGTCTGCACAGATCAAAATCACACCTCCCCACCTGCCCACACACATATGGCCACTCCCTCTCTCTAGCAGGCTTGATACACAATGTGACACCCTTCCCTCCAGCTGCTGACTAAACCAGGAGTAGTCACCTAACTCAAGCTGGACCAATCCATTCTTTCTCTTATAGTTTAGTTTTGGGCCCAGGAGTTTATACTTCTTTCAGGTTGGAAGATTAATATAAACTTTGAGAGCTGTGGGGCAGCCATGTTTCCCACAATGTTGGGAAGTTGAAGCTGGCTTATTGACCATAAGAGAGAAGCTGGACGATTCTAAGCACTTCCCAGCGCCCAGGTCAGTTATCTGCTGGGCCTGCCTGAATTCCACTAACTGGCTCTTGTCAGACACCCCTATAACCTTCTATTCGCTATTTCTCTTAATCTAGGTACGTTTGTTTTTGTGTAAACCTGCAGAGATTTAGCATTTACTTTCATTAGCAGTTGCTGTGAAATCTGTGGATTATCTGACAAATCCCCTCTAAGCCAAAAAACAGAATCAAATAAAAACAATATGTTTACCATATAAATATAGGTTTGAGATCACTCCTCTATTCTCCTTACTCCCAGTGCTCCACTCAACCAGATTACTGCCCTAGGTCACACCTCATATAGAGTCTCTGGAGTGGCTACTTTTGTAGTAACATCTGAGATAACTGGGCGCAGAAAATTGCCTAAGATTAATTTCGTTGCTTTTAAAAACAGACCATGTAGAAAACTTAGCTGATTATATTGAGTGATTAGATTTTATTATCTGGTTAATAGGTAAACTGAATGAATAAATGTTTATGAAACATACTATTCTTCTGCCTTTCTCTGTCATTTCCATCTGATTCCTCCAAACTTCTCCTCTGGCATCAGAGAGTAGGAGAGAAAGGGCAAAGGGGCTGCTCTAAGGACCAGATCACAGGGAGTCTCATGTACCATTGTCAGGACATTGGCTTTACTTGGAGAGGAACAGTATTGCAAATGCCACAGAGAAAAGAGAAAATGTAGCACGTGGAACCCTGCAAGTAGTTGGACTATGTATAGAGAGCTGAGACCAGACAGGTAGACAGGAGTTGGAAAATAACATGCTTAGGAGAAAGGACATTGTCCTGAAGTAACAGAACACCATTAATCATGTTAAATTTGCTAGAAGAAACACTTCTGTTTCCAGTATTTTTAATTAAATATTTTAATTTAGTATTCTCATTATAAGAAATGCAAATACTTAAACAGTATTTAGAATAAAAAACAGAAATGTTCTTACTCCCATTGCCAAACTCCTCAGCAGACATTAACAAAGTAAGTCTGAAAAAGCTTGGGTAGAAGATCCAGCACCCTGGGTTTGGTGATCATAGTTATAGAGTACAGGGATTGTTTCCATGCAGCATGATCAAAGAATGAAGAAGCATAGCTGATCATACATCCTAGATAACTCAAAGACCCCAAGGAACATCAACGTTTGTTCAAAATACAGGAACAATGATGAATTAGCACTGTCTGTTACATAATCACGGACCTCCCACATCACCGGCTGGAAAGCACTCATCTGCCAGTTCATGACGGGGGAGAATATGGGCTCTGGAGTCAAAGAGACCTAAGTTTGAATCCCAGCTGTTACAGGTAACTGTTGGCCTAATCTTTCTGTGACTCAGATTCCTTCTCCATGTATTCAACCATGCAACAAATATTTATCCAGAGTCTTCTAAGTGCCAGACCTTGTGCCAGGCACAGGGGATCAGCAGAAAGAGACCCATCAGTGTTTCATGAAGCCAGTCTAATGAGAGAAATGGACATTGAGTCAGAATTCACAAATTTATGTAAAACTGAAATTAAGAGGCTCTATAGTGTAATATTAAGAACACAGACCCTAAAACAAGATTATCTGAGTTCAAGGTCTGGTTCTTCCACTTTCTAGCTGAGTGTAACTGAGTAAGTAGGTATTTCCCTCTCTGTGTCTCTGTACTGTTATCTGTAAAATGGGGATAATGAGTATATATCGCCACAGGGTTTTCATGGGATTAAATATTGAAAAGTTCTTAGAATTGTGCTGGTACATAGTGCTATATAAGTATTTGTCTTTATTTTCATTAATTATAGTAAATCATATGGAGAAAAGATACACAGTGCAACATGATAGAAGGCACTGATTACATCAGGAAGTTTAGGGAAGGCTTCCTGTGCCTGTTATTAAATTGTTGTCTCATTGCTCCAAACCTACTCCTCTATTGTCTGTGCTGCAATGTTGGGGCTAGAATCCTGTAAACCACATTGCAAACTGCCTTTATGCTTGGCTCTGCCAAGAGAGTACAATAGAGAGAGATCAAAGGCCTGGAAGAGAAAGAAAGAACTAGCTCCTTTTTGTCTACTTCCTAAGTGATTTCTGTGGCATCCTCTACCTGTGAGTGGCACCCAGGGAATGCTTCTTCACCTGAGCACTAGCAGTTCCTTCATATGTTAAAAGCTCAATGTGGTGAGCAGTTTTTCTGCTATTTGTAAATCCATCACACCCCATCTCATAGACACCTGCACCAGCCAGTTGGTACCCTTCCCTCAGAAGTCTGGGTCAGACCTCTTGACCTCCTCTCTAAGTTTCTGCCTTTTAATAATTCCAACTTTTGTTCCTACAGACCTAAAGGTGGTAGGTGCTTCCTAGAGTTGCTACTCCTGTGATACCTCAGAGCAGAGACTGTCAAACTTTTTCTGCAAAGGGCCAGATAGTAAATATTTCAAACTTGGTGGGCCACATAAAAACTTCATTGCATTTTCTTTCTAGCAAGCTTTATAAAGGTAAAAGCCATTCTTAGCTTACCAGTCATACAAATAGGCCATGAGCTGAATTTGGCCCATGGGCCACAGTTTGCCAATCCCAGCTTAGAGTTTTCTTTTTTCTTCTGTTACCTAACCAACAACTTTGCACTTATTTAATAATTCATTATATTATATCCCCTCTGTTTCAAATAACTAATGTGGTTTTTGTCTCCTGCCTAGACCCTGACTGGCATATTTCCCTTGGGATTGGAAGGAAGTGCTGGAACTAAGTAGGTAAAGGGTGATAGAAGAATTTGGAGGTGGAGAGTGAGAGAAGGGTTTTCCATAAAAGGAAAGTAGGTGTATGAATGCCATGCAGCGGAAGGGAGCAAGACTCACTTAAGAACTGCTGAGGTCAGAGCAGACAGACACAGGCAGTATGGGGCCAGCCCATGCAAGACCTTGGAGACAATGTTAAGAGATTTGGTTTTCCATTCTAAAAGCTCTGGAAAGTTAAGAAGGGTTTTAAGTACATGGGT
This sequence comes from Cacajao melanocephalus, assembly GCA_963573385.1. Lineage (NCBI taxonomy): Eukaryota > Metazoa > Chordata > Mammalia > Primates > Pitheciidae > Cacajao > Cacajao melanocephalus. Next base: position 10,935 of record CAUYLG010063385.1, read on the forward strand.
TATAGTCTCATATTTGTATTTGAAAACATCTTCATGGGTAAAATAGAGTGTAGCAAGGATTAAATCATCTAACATTTAGAAAACAACTTGAATAAATGTAACAGATGCTCAACAAACCTCAATTTCTCACTTTTATCTCCTTTCCTTACCATGGCTATAAGGACTGTTGCTGGATTTCTGACAAAATTGAAACCAAATTTACTTGCCCTTTGTGGTTTTTAACTTTGGCAGGATGGCTTTTTCAAGTAGTGAAATTCTTTCTACCCATATACATACAAATATTAAGTGTATTATTTCTTTATTCTTGTCTTGCCCAAAACCACAAATATAATTTTTCAATCAGACACACAATGAAATTACCGAGATTCTGAGAATCGTGTACACAACCATTTGGCAAGCACAGTCTTGGCAGCTTTTTTGCTGATTTGTGAAGTCTGCCCCCTCTCCTTACTCTGAAGGATTCAGTAACAACCTCAAAATCACAACCTTCAGGACCCAGTGAATATCCTTAAGGCCCCTTTGCCAAGGCCATCTCACCAGCAGATTTAATGTGCAGGAGAAGCCTGCATACTTGTACCAAAGAAAAAGCACAGGAAGTTGAATGTGGGGCAAGAGGCTTATGGACTCTCAAGGAAAGGGTGGCTTCAGTTACACAATACATAAGCAATTCCCAGTTTCAGATGCGAAAGCAGAATGGCTTCTGGAATCAATTAAGATGAAAATATCACCCTTTCCAGGATGTCCATGCTTCCAGCTAAAGTCCCCACCACCATCTGTGTCCAGTCACCATGTGTGCGGTCCTGTGCTGCTCCGTAGCCTGAGAGACTGCAAAGAAGAACAGCAACAGGTCCTGCCTCCGGTGCAGATGATTTAATGGGGAAGATGGTGGACATCTTTTGGGTGCTGGCATCACAAACTCGGAGAGAATTTATAATCTAATCTATCTGGAGAGTTAAGATTTAAGTTCATAAAATAATTACATGCCAGTATATGGGAGTCAGTCCTTTGGCTCCCTTTGTGAGTAACAGTCGGTGTGGCATGTGGCTCCCAGGCTTGGCTGAGCTGTCTTGCCTGCCTCCATCTCCAGCCTCCTCCCAACGCTTTGGGAGCCACTGGAGCCTGTTCTGGGCCCTGCTCCTGGGCAGCAGATAAAGGAGCTCCAGCCCCCTCTTCTAAGATGCTATTTCTGTCTTTCCTAAGCAGTGGTTCTCAGTTTTGGCTGCACATATGTGTTAAAATGGGGAGCTTTTAAAAATTCTGATGCCTAGGCCATAATCTAGACCAATTTAATCAGAATCTCTGGAGGTGAGACAGTCATTAGTATTTTTAAAAATTTCTCAAATGACTGTAAAGTGCAGTCAAGGCTGAGAATCAGTGTCCTACAGTGGCTCTGTCCTTGTAGACTATTTGATACTAGGGTCTATCTTCTGATCTAGACATCAGTCTTACCTGGAAGCTCTTAATAATGTTTCTGTTCTGGTCACCTGACTAGGAACTCAGCTCCTTTCTAGGTAATGGGTTGAGTAACCGTGTCAGAAAACGGAAATACAGATTTTAAATTCATGCAGACCACAGTTGCAACTCCTGCACTGTGCAGGCCTTGACTCAGTTACGGGGCCTGTGAGCCTCAGTTTCATAGTCCTACTTACAGAAAAGTCTATAAGGAAGAAGGAGAAACTTCACACGGAGAGATACTGCTAAATCTAGTATTGACGAGCAAAGGATGGAAAAACCAAAGATAAAGAAAGTGCTGTGCTTGTCATCTGATTCTCCCAAAGCATAGAACCAGTCTGCTCTTCTTCCTCACAGTCCTGCATTAACAATTCCAATTAAACAGGGTCTACAAAGAGGGGCCTGGGAGCTACATGCATGCCCGTTGTTCCTGCAAAATTTGACTGGTGATACAGAGAACTGAATGAGTCTGACTGATGATTTGTCTTTTGGGGAAAGAAAAACCAGGCCTGGAAACTAGAGCCCTGCTATCTTTCTCACCAGGTCATGAGAATGTCTAGCATCTCGAGTTCATGTCCCTGAACTTGTATTCCTTTGTCATAACATTCAGAGCAGCTGGACTATTCCCAGAGGCATGGCTTTGTCTGTGGGGTTTCAAAACACATTACGAGAGAAAGATGCAGGGCTCGTACTCATTTATTTGTTTTCTTAAAGAAACCCTTAACTTTAAAAAACAGTTGTTAGAAATGGAGAAATAATTCCTTTAGCTGAAGAAAGGAGGTTGACTAAATGTCATGTTTTGGATAAGACCCTATCCCTCCCCCGTGAGTAAAGGACACATTTCCTCCCACTAGGAACTGGTATACTGGTTACAATTCCCTTTATCACTTGGAGCCTTAGGTACTGTACGAAAATACAACTACTGAGGTTTTCCTCTCTGATAGAAAACATATCAGCCACTCCACACTGTCTTCCAATATTAAAGTCAGTTCTTACTGTCTTGGGTATCTTCTGTGTCTTGGTGTCCCATGCTTGTTTCCAGAGTTCAAGAGTAGCCCTATGGACACAGGCCATGGGTAGGTATTTGAGGCTTTGAGCAAAGTGGTCATTCTTAACTAATGAGGCAGCTTATAGGACTTACCCTGCTAGCTGAGCTTACCACCTACCCGCTGTTGCCAGGCACCTTGCGAGCCAGCTTAGATGGATGAGAAATTGTGATTGGAGTTGGATGTAAATAATAGTCTAAATGTGCACTGTTGAGGTTTAATTCTGCTATACCTGCACCATGACAATGAGGCAGTATGAAGCATGCAGAAGAGGAAACTGAGTCTGAATAAAGTCTACACATGTACTTCTTTCAGAACTCCAGATCAGGAGGAACTTCAGAGGTTCTGCAGTGACTTACTTGTCACCAACAATAGAGCTCTACATCCCCTGGAGAATCTTTTGTTGTTTTGATCTATTTTACATACAGGATTTTCCCCCAAAAAATGTTCTTTTGAAGAAGAGAGTTCAAGGCCATGCTAATAACGTATGAGCAAAAGGTTTGAGTTACTTCTGTTATCAATAAAGGGAAAAAGCAAGCAGCAGAAGCATGGATTTCTGGTCACCAGGCCCTGACTGACAGCACTTGATTGAAGTACTTTCCAAATGCAGCTGGACTTGGGAGGCTCCCACTCCAGTGACATCTCTGGTGGCCTGAGCTGGACCCCTGAGTGGGTTTGGTCTCTAGTGCCTCTCCTGTATCCTTCCTGATGTTATGGATTGTGCCATCTCTGGGTTTCCATGAAACAGAGCACTGAGAATGTGTTCCTGGCCTTTTCTTTGTTACAGAGTTTTAAGAGCCACAAGTGCTTTACATGCAAGCTTCCAAGCCCAAAAGCAACATTATAATTTTAGGTAAAAACCAAACCTCCTGCAATGTTTGCCTCAAACAAGTTCAAATGCCAAGAGAAATCAAAAGGATGAAGCAGATTTGATCAAATCAGGCCTGTGGCCTGGAGACAACCCACTCTTTGACATCTTCTCGGAATACCAACCCCCCACGTCTCCTCAGAAGCTGTTGTTATTCTTGAATGACCATATTACTAAGTGTGAGTGGTACGTTAGAAACCTGAGTCAGGACTTGAAAGGCTGAGGTTGGTGCCTATGCCATACTGCACAGAGTGTGCACGCAGCGGGGAGGCAGTGAAGGTTTGAAAGGGAATCAGGGTCCCTCAAAGGAACCTGGAAAGGAGCAGAGCAAGGGAGGACAGGTGGTTGGTTGGATGGCATTTGTGGAAGCCTCATTTCCAATGGAGGTGGCAGGGATGGCGGGAAGGACATAAATGGGGGAGTGCTGGGGTGTGAGGACCAACTGAGTCACAGATGAGCCCAAGTCTGGGGCCTGAGGCCCTGAGAAACAGGGGGTTGGAGAAACAGCTGGATTAGGGGAAGAATGCTATGTACTGAATTGCAGATGTTAGGTTGAACAAAATCCCTCTTAATAAGCAGTTAGAAAATAGTGGTCATGGAGCTTGGCCTGAGGAGCTACAGCCACAGGGATTTCCAATTCTGAAGCCCAGTGGTCTCAGTCCCTGTGCTTTCCTGCCTCCCTCTTCTCTGCACATTAATGTCTTGGTGAGATGTAGCTTGAGGGATAGGTTAGTTACAGATCTAAGTCGGGATCTTCCAACGCTAAGGTCAGTCTACCTACAAAACTGCCTGTAACTTGTAAGCAGTGAAAAAAATGTGAAAGAACTAGTGCCAAACTCATAATAAGAAAACAGTGGGCAATGAAGGGTTTTAGTGGTTCCCAAATCCAAACACATATCGGAATCTCCTTGGTGAACTTAAAAAAAAATTCCTTAGCTCCTTCTCAGACCCAATAGTTTAGACTGTCTTGTTTATAAAACTCCTCAGGTAATTCTGATGCATCTGAAACCATGGGCATAATAAAGACAATTTGAATGAAGCTTTAAAAATAGCAGGCAATAATAATAATAGGCATGGCACATTGGATGCCTACTGCCTGCCAGGCACTGTTCTGAGGGATAGCTATAAATTATTATTATTATTATTATTATTTTGAGATAGAGTTTCACTCTTGTTACCAAGGCTGGAGTGTAATGGCATAATCTTGGTTCACTGCAACCTCTGCCTCTTTGGTTCAAGCAATTCTCCTGCCTCAGCCTCCTGAATAGCATGGATTATAGGTACCCACCACCATGACCGGCTAATTTTTGTATTTTTAGTAGAGACAAGGTTTCATTATGTTGGCCAGGCTGGTCTTGAACTCCTGACCTCAGGTGATCCTCCTGCCTCGGCCTCCCAAAGTGCTGGGATTACAGGTGTGAGCCACCACGCCCAGCCAAATTATTTTATTTCACCTATATGAAGAAGACTGCAGATGAAGAAACTGAGGCTTAAAGAGGCTAAGTGCCTTGTCCATGGCCACATAGCGGCTGTGATTCCAGCTCAGACCTGCCTGACTCCAACACCGTAGTGGTATGGACTGGATACCTTGAAAATTGATGTGTTCAAGGGTTTCTGGGAGCAAGAGAGTGTAGCCTGAGCAGAGAGCCTCTGGGAGAACAGCTTCACAGGGGCCTCACTGTTTACTGGGAAAGTAATGGGGAACTGCCTGACCCAAGAGCCTACATAGGGGAGTGAAGAAGGAAGATGAAATGGCCGAGGGGAGCTGGGTGGAGCAGGCTCCGAAAGCCAGGTACCTGGGACTTGCTTCTCTGTGCCTGCTTCTACCCGTTCCTCACACTATGTCCAAGAAGATGTATTCTTTGACTTTAGCATGGTTTCCTGAAAGAACATGGACTTGAGAATGAGTCCTCAGGATTCCAGTCCTGACTGTACTGCTGAAGACCCTGCCTGCCTCAGACATTAGTCTCCATGTCTGCAAAATGAGCGGCCCCGGACATCATCCTTAAGGCCCTTCCAGCACCGCATGCATAGATTCTCTGGCCATGTGCTGGAGAATTGGCCACATGCATGACAGCCTGCACTGCGAAGGAGGGGACGGAGGAGGCCACGGGGCAGAACTGTGCGCCAGAGACCTTGGGTGGGCCCAGGTGTGAATGGTAGTGAAAACCAGTGGTTTCCTTCAGGGCAACCTGGGATGCTCTGCAGTCACACGAATCTCTCCTGGGCACTGCTCCTCCACGGAAGCCCCAGGCCCTGGGGCAGGGCTGTATGGCCAGGAAACATACAGCAAGGAAGAGTTTTCGGAATCCGCACCCTTCAGTCCTCATGCATGAGTCAGCCACCACAGCTGGATGGCGGCACTTAGTCAATCTCTTCTGGAGCACCGCATGGCCCCCATGCCCAGGGACACAGAGTCAGGATATCGAGGGTTCCCACAGAAAAATGCTGTGGGTCTGATATGCATTTCAATAATGACCACTGAGTCACCATCCAGCATTGTGTGGCCAGGCTGAGGGTTTGGTTTCTTACTCTCTGGCCACAGAAACGCCTCTCTGTAAAGTCCAAGGTCATATTACAGTCTCTAACTGGCTCGTTGACCCACAAGAGATGTGACCAAGCACATAAGCACAGTGACAGACTAACATTTAGTCGCTTACCATTTGCTAACTACTTTTCTGGGCTTTGTGTGTTTTGCTTCATTAACTCTCATACAGCCACATGAGGGCTGCTATTATTAACCCTGTTTTGTAGATAAGGAAAACGAGCACAATATGCTTACGTAATTGGCCCAGGGTGCCACAGTTTAAGGAAAGAAGGCCAGAATTTGAACGTAGGTAATGCTGGTTCTAGAGCCCGTGCTGTTAAATGCCACATTCCACTGCATACGTTAAAATAGCTGGAAAGTAAGGGCATGGAGGAGAAATGTAATAGGAGAAATGAAGAGGTGTCAGACGGGACACTTAGGGACATTGAGACTTGATTGCTATGAGAAGGGTGGTTGTGAGGGAGAGGAAGGTACTCTCACAGGCAATTTGGCTACAAATCCAGGTTGCCCTCAAACCCAAATGCATGCTGTTCTATAGGCCAGAGGGCAACAGAAGACCACGTGAGAGAGGCCCAGAGGAGGAACAGTGTGTGTCCATCATATGCAATCATGAAGGGCTTCACAGACAGAAGCATCTATCATGGGCCTCTGTCATTTGGGGAGGTTATCATGGTGATGCTATGAGGTTACATGTCTACCATCTAGACAGGAAACCTGGGCTCAAAGCAGTTAAATGACAGGCTCACCTTCAGCGGCAGAGCTGAGATGAGAGCAGGGCCACTGGCTCACGGCCCCATGCTGATTCTGCCACCATGGTGCCTTTGGAGTCCAGACAGGAGGAAAGGAAAGGAACCAGAATTTCCTTCTCACACTTATTCTCCCTTGACCTTGATATGTTCCATTAATTCAGTCCCCAAATCCCTCACAAAATACACCCCCTCCTTCCATTCCAACAAACTTGGGCAGGAGGAAGGGAAGAAGAAAGAAAAGAAGAAGGAGGAAGAGAAGAGGGAGGAGAGACTGGGAAACCTGCGAAGGGTGTTCAGGGAGGCCTCCACATGGTCAGTCAGAAGTGGGGGCCCTGATTTAAATCTCCCTCCCAAATGAGCTGGGTCGTATGGAGGCAGAGCCTGCGTTCATGTCTCTACATGGGTGCCACTGTCATCCCCACCAGAACTGTCTTCTCCTTAGACTGCTTTGATGTTCCCAACCTCCCTACTGACATCCCGATTGAGAGGAGAGTGTCAGCTGATGGGCAGCATGCCCTTGGGACAGCCTCTTAAACCCTAGACTTCCCAGTTTTCTTAGCTCACAATCAGATCATGAGATTGTCTTTCTTACTCTCGCTCAGCTTACCTGTCTCTCAGCAAAGCCGTGGACTTTGGTTTGAAATAAATTATCATGCTGCCGAAAGAAAATTATCCAAAAAACAAAGAATGACTGGTAGCATTTTAGTCCTGCACCTGGGGCATTGTCTACTATGCATGAAAGCTCAAGTTAGAGACAGGATCACATTCACATACTAGAAAATGGTTCTGGGTCTTTTGCATTTTTTTGTTGTTGTTTGTTTTTTGTTTTATTCTGAAAATAAAACATCATAGATAGCAACTGTTTTGTCCATTGTCTTCTTTCTTGGAAATCTTGGAACAGGTTCCTTTGAACACTATCCTTGGCTTCTCTCTTAGGACAAACAAACTGATAGATGATACCAAACAAAAAATTAATTTAAACAGAATTGTACATTTTTATTGACTAGTGATTGCTAGAATAACAAAAAAACAGAACCTCTAAATGACAATTCTTGAAGGGTGAAATTGTATCTTTGCTCCATTCTGGATGTCACCAGGCATCGTTTAAAAATTAGGAACAGGCTGGATGCACTGGCTCACGCCTGTAATCTCAGCACTTTGGGAGGCCAAGGCAGATGGATCATTTGAGCCCAGGAATTCCAGACCAGCCTGGGCAATATGATGAAATCGTATTTCTACAAAAGATACAAAAATTAGCCAGGTGTGGTGGGGCACACCTGTAGTCACATCTACTCAGGAGGCTGAAACAGGAGGATCAATTGAACCTGGGCCCTATAAAAAGAGGACTGGATGATTGGCCCTAGAAGAAGAGGAAGGGACATCGAAGCTCTCTCCACTCACATACACTGTGGAAGGGCCAAGTGAGGCCGTGGCGAGAAGGCAGCTATCCGCAAGCCAGGAAGAGGGCCCTCACCAGAACCTAACCATGATGGCACCTCAACCCTAGACTTCTAGCCTCCAGAACTGTGAGAATAAACCACCCAGTCTATTATATTTTGTTATGGTAGCCTGCTGCGGTTTGAACGTGTCCCCCAAATTTCATGTATTGGAAACTTACTCTCCATTGTAATGGTATTAAGAGATGGGACCATGAAGAGGTGATCCAAGCCCTCATGAATAGATGAATACCATTATCTTGGGTGTGGGTCAGTTATCTCAGGAGTAGGTTTCTAATGAAAGGATGAGTTCTACTTTATTTTCTGTCTCTGTCTTGCTGGCTTACTATCGCCAGATGCCAGAACCATGTTCTTGGATTTTCCAGCTCCAGAACTGTGAGAAATAATTTTTTTTCTTTATAAATTACCTGGTCTGTGATATTCTGTTACAGAAGCAGCAAATGGACTAAGACACAGCCTGTGTCGTTTCTCAGAACAACTCAGTGATGTTGATTCTCATCTTGCAGACGAGAAAACAGACTTAGGGAGGATGAGGGACAAGCACAGTCTGGTTAAATGGCAGAGCTAGACTGAAATCCTGGTCTTTTGGCTTGATAATTTATTTTCCTGGTTCTTCTGGGACTGCTTTGTTTAACTTAGTCCCCATATCCTGGGAAGCTTTGGGCTAAAGCTCACACATTTTCAGGTGGAGATAGCAGAGATCATTTACTAGCCTAAAAGCATAGTAGAAAGGAAACCTGGGCCCCTGTGAAAGCCTGAAGCTTCTGAGGAGTTGAAGGAATAGGACGCAATTTAGTGTAGTGGGAAATGTGTTAGGGGCAGGGTGAGGGATGTCTGACTTGAGACTTTCTGGGTTAAATCCTCTGTAAGACCTTAGGGATGTCTATAACATTCTCTGAACCCAGTTTGTTTTTTTCTTTTTTTCTTTTTTTTCTGTTTGTTTTAACCTGTATGAGACTAACTAAGGTATTCACCCCTTGGAGCTTTTATAGTCTTTAAAATGAGATAATGTCTGTGAAGTGCTTTTAGAACACTGCCTGGCATAAACACTCATAAAGAGAGGGACTGAGGTCATGGCCAGAATTGGAGAGTAGTGGCTGAGCACTGCCCGACCACTGCAACCAACACTGGTTTAGGAGAAGCATCACTGGTGCACATCCAGAGTGAACACTCCCTATGCCCAGACACACGTGACAGCCTACAGGGCATGCATAGTCCTCATTCCTGACTTACTCCCCTAACAACCTGGTGACGTTTTAGATGGGAAAAAGTGAGATCTGGAGAAGACAAGGCCGTTCAGTAGAACATGCACAAGTTTTGGAATCGGAGTTCCATTTGTACTCGGGCTTTTCTATTTACTATATGTGATCTTGAGCAAGTTACTTAACTTCTCAAATCCTCAGTTTCTTCATCCTAAAAGAGAATTGATAAATGATGATCTAAAAGGGTGTTCTGAGATTTAAATGAGAAAGATATGTGAAGGTGTTCCTGAAAAGGTTAGTTTCTGCTTTTCCTTAAGTGCTTTGCTTATAGTTATACAACAGCTGATAAGCAGCAGAGTTAGGGTTTAAAACCTAGGCTTTAGGATGCTGTGAGGCCACAGGAGTAGATTTACAGAGAAAGTGAGAGGCCAAAGATCTGGACAAGGGTGTGTCAAAGATCTACTGTCTGGCTACCCTCATTCTCGAATCTATGTAGGGAGTAAAAGAAGCAAAAAATGGTGAAAAAATGAGCAAATCAGTAATGGTGCCTGTATCCAGAATCCCCAATTGCTTTAAAGACTAACAGTGACTAGTTCTAATACATAACTAATATCTATACGTGTACATTCAGGGAGTCTTCATTAACTCATTCAGTTAACAAATGCTAAGAAGCATCTGCCATGTGTGTGAAGCACCAAGCCAGGCTCTTAGGGCTACAAAAACTGACAGAACAGTAACTGTCCTTGGGAAATACTATTATAGGACTGAAGGTAAAAATTTAAAACAACAAAAAACAAAACTCATTACAGGAGTGTGATAAGTGTCATGGCAGTGGAATAAACACCGAGACACAATGAGAAAGTCCATATTTGGTCTAGAGCTGTCAGGGAAGATTTCCATGGGAAGTGACATTAGAGCCATCAGGGCTAAGAGAAGCAAGGGAATAGGCAGCACAAAGATGTGGAACAAGAGAGCCTGGTGTGCACTTGGGAGCCATGAGTCTGGTGTAGCAGATACAACACAGACTAGGGAGTAGGGATGATGAGGCTTGACTGAGACACCCCTCACAAAGGGCTTTGTGTATTGTGCTAAGGAGTTTAACTTTGTGCTATAGGTGGGAGGAAGCACAGAAAGCTTTTTAAGAAGGGGAGTTCATGTATTACTAGTTTCGTCTAGCAGAGGTTGAAGAAGAAGTTGAATTGGGAGTAGGAGAAATTGGAGATAAGGAAATCAATACAGAGACCATAGAAATGTCCAGATGAGATCCTGAATTCTGCACACACAGAAAAATAGTCACTGATGATTACAGGGCATGGGCTTGATATGTGGAAATAATGTATGTATGAATTTGTGCAAATATATGAATATATGTGCAGATATGCTCATGCACACACACACACACACACACACACACATACACACACACACACGCACAGAGACAGAGGCTGGTTCTGTCTTTACTATGACACCTGGGTATGAAACTCACCTGGCTCCCAGCTTCCCACAGGACCCCCTTAGGCCTGGCTCTGCCTCCCCATATGTTGCCTTAGGAATGGTGTACCATCTGAATTTTCTGTTGTGGTAAACCCACGTGGCTTTTCATTTCCAGGCTAACCTCAAAGCTACAGTTTGAGGTGATTAAATACTGCCTGTGAGGTTGTGGTGCTGGAAACTTCCTCCCAAATAATGTAAGTATGGGGAGTGCATGCACAACACATCCGGGGCCTTGCAGTGTAAGAGCAGCACAGCTGCATTCATTTCTGTAATCAGACCTTTAAATTAAGATAGCAATTACAGCTAAGGGAAAGGGAAATCAGCATTTACTATTGATTTTCATATACAAATGCAAAAAAAAAATCACAACCCACAGCACACACTTAAACAAATAAGTAGTACTTAATGTGTCTTTGTTAAAATAAAAGCTCTTGCTCAAAAAAGGATGAAAGCTCATGTGGAGTATACGGTGAGCATGGATGACACATTATCTTTCGAGTTTCTGGAACTCTTATGATGTCATCGTTAGTAAAGAGTAAGGAAGCTTAAACTAACATTTACTGGGGGCCTACCATGTGTCAGATATTGTGTTAAGCAAGCACTATAAATAGCTATAATATCTCTTTTAATCCTCAAAACAATCTTAGGAGGTTAGAACTGTCATCCTCTTTCTCTAGATAGCAAACTTCAGGAAAGACAGATCAAATAGCCTTCCCAGGATCACACTGTAAGTGGCAGGGTCAGGATGTAAATCTGTGTCCCCTGAATTCCTAAGTCTGAGCTCCTTCCACTTTACTCCCCTACTTACCTCCTTATCAAAATGTGAACCACTGTGCTTCCAAACCTGTCTGGAAAGCCCCACCAGAAGTCATTGTCATCATGCCCATTCTATGTCTAGAGAATGTTAGATTGGAAGGAGCCTTGAAAGTGATCAACTCCAATACTCCAGAAACAGAAGACAAGTGTTCAGGTAACACAGCTGAGAAGCAGAGCCTCTCACTCTATATTAATGTCTTCTTTCTCCGTGGCAAATATTCTTACTACTACATCTGGCTGAGATCGCCTGTCTTAGGAATTAATGGTTTCCCACATATGTTTGCTGTTATTATTGTTGTTTTAATCACAAGATTTATATTCTTGACTGTCTGAAAAGGAGCTGGAGTAGTAATGCCTTTTCCTTTAGCAGATTTATTCAATAGAAATGCATGAGCTGAGTCTCCCTAATGTACATGATGTGCTTCCACAAGATCCTCTACGAGAATGAATAAGAAGTGATTCAATCACAGCAAAATAGTTGTATTTACAATTAGTGCTCAGTTTCTTGAAACACAAACCTCCCACCCAAATATTCACCCAAAGGATAAACATCTCCCTTCCTGACACACTGCCATAACCAGTTCCTGCTGGCACAAAGGCATACATCTAAGCATCCGTATCCAGGATATAAAATGATGCCTTCCAAAGCAAAGGTTCAGAGGACACCCTTGTGTGGTGGTATCTGTCCTAGAATCCTGTATCTGGGCTTTCTATTGGGTCTGGATTCAAACCTAATTCTCTCTCAAATGAGAAACTAATTCATAAACTCAGTTGTGTTGATCTCGATGATGTCTTGAGCAGAAATGCCTTCTATTTTCTACAAATTGAGATGCTAAAGGGAATACAAATGAAGTCCCATATTAAAGCAGAAAACTTAAAGGTAAAAGAAACCTGAATATCCTTTCAAATTAAGCTATAAACATAGTTTTGCTTTAAGGGTTATGTGGTTCAAAGCCTCTAAGAAGGACAGATAATTGGGACATAGTCTTCCAACTACGTTTGGCATGAATGAGTGGTTGGGGGCAGGATATGGGTGACAATTGAGTGAGCAGAGCTGATGGGAATTAGAGCCCACTTCTGGGCATGTGATCTCAACATCTTCCATGGGGCAGAGAGAGTGGAGGTGAGACCAGAATTGACCTTTAGCCTCAAGGTCAAACTTTAGCCACCTACAGCTAAGGTGCTTCTGCCGCAGCTTCTATCATTCTCCTATTAGTAAGCAGGGGCTACAGTTACATGATAACCATTTGAAAGTCCCCAGATATAGGAAGAGGAGACAACAGAAATAAGACTGCATGACAATATTTTGGTGCTTAAGCCAGACTCCTGCAAGGCCGTCTTCTGGTACACAGGATGCTGCAATCAGAGAGTTCGAGCTTGGTAGAGATCCACAGAACACGTTAGCTTCTAGCACAAAAGGCCACCAAAGTGTGGAAAGAAAAAGAACATGGGTTTTTCCAAGGCTAGACAGCCCCCAATTTTTATTTCTATGGACCTCAGTGACCCTGAAGTCCTTCAAGCTGCAGCTGCACAGGGTGACTACCATGGTCTGTGAAGGTAAGTGGTTGCGGGCCCAGTATTTGAGCAACAACTTTAGCACATGACTAATACATGCTCAAAACCCCACCTGGGTTCTCACACTGACTAGACTGGCCTTAGCCATTTAGCCTGGTTGTTTTCTTAAGGAGCTGCCGTATCTCTTTAAGAGGTGTCAAGGTGCACCTAAACAATAAGTCACTCATTCTGATCCTGAATTATCTCACTTTGCTATTGCAGATCTTGATCCTCATTCCTCTCTCTGGTCACCTCTCTTCCTATCTGCCATGTTGTACATTCAGTTATGCTCTTCATGATAAAGAATCCAATTCCTGGCCTCTCCCATTGGCCCATCTCTCCATTCAGGTTCTCTTCTCTCCTCCCTGATTCAGTAGTTCCCCATTGATATACCTAGGATACTTTGTCTCCCAGGATCTCATCTCCAGGATGTTGCCCTTTCCCCATTTCCCCAGAGGGAAAGATGGGGAAGAAGGTGTTGCCAACTCCCCAGAGGCCAACATCATCATGTTCAACAACTGGGGAGCAAGCTAAGCACAAATATAACCTGTTCTCAATTTCATTGGGGGCGTCAATGAAGGCACATGTGAGTAGATCTCAAAAAAATGAATGCATAATATATAATTAAATTAAGTATAGTTTTTACTAACCCTTATGCAATTCTCTGGGCTAAATACCATGGCCTGACCCCAAGTAGAAAAGGACAAAATAGGAGAAACTCACTTGGAAAGAAAAAAAAAAAAGAAAACAGCAAAATTAACAAAATAACTCAAGACGGAAATGGAATTATACATCAAAAATCAAAGGAAGTACCACAGAAAAAGTTATTTGACCAAAGATGTTAATGAAGCACTTCCTCTCTGAGTGGGTTGATGGGAACCACACTTCAGAGGCAAAGTCAATGAAATAAATGCTTCCTCATGGAAAGCAAGGACCCAAGAGTCCCTCAGATCTATAAACCATCAGCTAACTGGATGCAAATGTGTTTACAGCCTGCCTTCTTTGAAGCTACAATATTATGAAATGTTTACAATGTTATACCCCATTATAAAAATTTGTTCTTTTGAAGAGGAAGTGAATTAAAGAAAACCGCTATAGTTATACTGCACAGAGTAAGTTACACAGGATCAAAGACTTGGAAAACTCATAGTGTAAAACCAAAGATCTTTTACAATTGTGCAAGAACTATAAGACTTCTAGTCTACCAAGGATTTTCCATTCCAGAAAACTTGTTTTCTTCATTGGACTTTCTATGATGTCTGTAGCCATGGCTAGAGTCATACCATGTGACAAATGACCTTGTCCACATGATACCAAAAAATGTCAAAAAATAAGAGCTCACTTACAATGGTATTTTTGTTCCTGATTCTATTAAAACTTCACCTCTTTTTAAAAAAACTTTCAACAGCTTTTTACTTGGACAAATGGCTGATACTGGGTCAAACTAGCCAAGAAAATCATTCCTGCAAGCTTCTGATTTTCTATTTTTATTCCTCAAGAATCATGGTTCATAAAGACAAATTAAGACTTGGAAAAGAGAAAGGCAAGCTAAAATTCAACCCAATGGAGCAAGTGACAACACAGAGGGCCAAATTTGTGAAAGGTTCATGTGGCATGAACTCCAAATCCTGTCTTTATTCTACCCTGTTTTCTTAAAAAATAGAGCCAAGGAAATTCTCATCTAGAAAATTTACTTTCTGAATTACAAACATTATTTCCATTTTTAATGTAAGAAATTATTAGTTTTCCACAGGACTACGAAAAAGAAGGAAGTCTCTTGAGCTCTTACAGGTGTGAAAATAGAGTCCCACCCATGTCTTGTGACTGTGGGCAGTGATACCAGCTACTGCATGGGAGGCTGATCAATGTCCCCAAAATGACAAAAATACCATCTCAGGCAACAATGTACTCAGCAAACTGGCACTTTCCATCCATTTTGGGAGATAAAATTATAACCAGAGTGTTGCTTTATGAAAACAGAACCAGAGCAAAGATGGTTAGACAAAGACGAATGTCCCCAATATTCACAATAAAATGCTTAAAATAAAAATTTGCCAGGTGTGATGGCATGTGCCTATAGTCCTAGCTACTTGGAAGGCTGAAGTGGGAACAGACCCTTTAACCCTGGGTGGTGGAGGCTGTAGTGAGCTGTGATCATGCCACTGCACTGCAGCCTGGGTGACAGAGTGAGACCCTATCTTATAAAAGCAAATCAAATAAAAAGGGCTCAAGTACATAATTCCTCACATATTCCTCAGTCTCAAAGTAACTCTTCATGAATTTCATGTTTTGGAAAATCCTGCATTTATTAATAGTTAACTTATTTTCCAATGTTTAAGACACATGTAACTGCCAAGCAGAACTTTTGATACTTGCATGAGATAACCAGAATTAATAGTTTTATTTTGTTTAATTCTAGGCAAAGACAGAGGAATGTGATATCTTGATTAAGCTGTGTAAATTTATGATGGATAAATATAAGATTTCCATTAGTTTTGTTGGCATGTTGACAATAACTCTTGGACTCTTATTACTGCTATTATGGAGCTCAAGGAATTCTGGAAAGAACCCAGTCTTCTGCTTCCTTAGGCCTCTCATGTCTGTGTTTGCCTCACCATTGGTCATACCAGGTCCTCATCTCTCTCACAGGGACTGAATTCCTTCTTGACTAGTCTCCTGGACTCTGTTTCTGTCTCCTACGTGGGCCCAGATAATCTGACTAAAGCTCAGATGTCACTCTCTAGTGTTCATCTTCAGAACTAAGGTTCAACTCTTCATGCAGGCAAACAGCAGCCCACACCCCCACCCCATGACTTTCCCTCCTGCCCCATCCTTCCATGCACTCTGTCCTCCATTCAGAACCACACACAAATCCTCCCAAACCATATAGTTTTGCTATATTTGCTTTGAACATCTTTCCCCCATCTTCTCTTCCCAGGGAATCTCAATTTACCTTTTAGGTCTTAGCCCTGACACACCAACAAAAAGTAATCACCCTTGGAAAGAGGTTAGAGCCACCTTCCTTTTCACTTGATGCTACATATTATTTATGTAATTTAAGATAAAGATCAAAGGCCAACTACTTTAAGAAATCTTCTTACCCTTCTTTCTCCACACTAATGTCGAACTTGGAAAAATTATTAATAAAATACTTTTAATATAATATGAAACCTATTACAGTGCTTTACTCTTACAAGATTGCTAGTCTGTCTCTTCTCTGCACTTTAGCTTCCTTGAGACCAAGGACCATAAACCCAGCACAATTCCTGGAACACAGTAGGTGCTCAATAAGTGTTTGTTGAATAAGTCAGTGAATGGTCTCTCAGGGAATCTGGAACTGAGGCCTGCTGATACCCCTTACTATCTGGGAGACCATGGGGAACTCAGTCCTCTGGGCCCAGCATCCTCCCCCGTATAATGAAGGTCATAACGCCTGCCTCACAAGGTTTTTGTGGGGATCAGATGAGAGGCCCAATCAGGAGCACTTCATGAAGGTAAAACACAAATATTTGATTTCTTTATTCTTTTGAAAAATGCTGAGGGAGCATGGGAAGTAATTACAATAAGCAGTGGTAGTCACTGTGAGGGGCATGGAGGGCACAGGGAAGAACATACAGACCAGGTTCTGGTGAATCCCAAGAACACAGGGGTCAGCCCTGGCTGCTCTACTTCTAACTCTATTTCTAATCTGACTGCTCCTGCCTCTTCCCAACCCACCCGCCCCCATCACAGCACCCATCTTCTCCTGCTCTGATGACTGCACTAGCCTCTAAGTGGCCTTGCTGCTTCCACTCTTGCCCTCCTCCAATCTGTTTTCCATACAACAGCCAGAGAGCTCTTTTACTAATATAAATCAGAGGCATTTGCTTGCTTAGAACCATTTAATAGTGTCTTGTTTTACAGAGGATGAAACCCAGCCCACATCCACAGACTCCCAGTCTGTCCCCTGAGCTCTTTCCACCCTGATTTTATGCAGTTTCCCCCTTATACATCACACTCCTATTAGATTGCCTATTGTCAGCTCCCAGAACCTGCCATGCCAAGCTATTTGTGGTCTCCAGACACTGCATGATATGAGCTGTTCCCCCTGCTCTAAACAGTCTTACTGTGGCTTCTCCCCTGGCTGGCTCTTTCTTTAGGTCTCTTCTCAAATATCACCTCCTTAAGAGGTCCTCTGTAGATTCCCTGTTACTCTTGTATACTGTACTCTGCTTATTTTTTCCCTACCACCAATAACAAACTTTAGAATTCCCAGGCAAGATGGCTGAATAGGAACAGCTCCAGTCTGCAGCTTCCAGCAAGACCAACACAGAAGGCAGGTGATTTCTGCATGTTCAACGGAGGTACTTAGTTCATCTCATTGGGACTTGTTAGACAGTGGGTCCAGCCTATGGAAGGCGAGCCAAATCAAGGCAGGGCATTGACTCACCCGGGAAGCCCACAGGGAACTCCCTCCACTAGCCAAGAGAAGCCATGAAGGACTAAGCCATGAGGGGTACAGCTATCTGTCCCAGATACTAGGCTTTTCCCACTGCCTTCGCAAACCACAGACCAGGAGATTCCCTCAGGTATCTACGCCACCAGGGCTCTGGGTTTCAAGCACAAAGCTGGGTGGCCATTTGGGCAGAAACCGAGCTAGCTGCAGGAGTATTTTCTTGTAGCCCAGTAGCACCTGGAATGCCAGCAAGACAAAACCATTCACTCCCCTGGAAAGGGGCTGAAGCCAGGGAACCAAGTGGTCTTGCTCAGCAGATCTCGCCCCCCCCTAGAGCCCAACAAGCTAAGATCCACTGGCTTGAAATTCTCGCTGCCAGCACAGCAGTCTGAAGTCGACCTGAGACAATCAAGCTTGGTTTGGGAGAGGGTTGTCTGCCATTACTAAGGCCTGAGTAGGTGGTTTTCCCCTCGCAGTGTAAACAAAGCTACCAAGAAGTTCTAACTGGGCAGAGCCCACCGCAGCTCGGCAAAGCCACTGTAGCCAGACTGCCTCTCGAGTTTCCTCCTCTCTAAGCAGGGCATCTCTGAAAGAAAGGCAGCAGCCCCAGTCAGGGGCTTGTAGATAAAACTCCCATCTCCCTGGGACAGAGCACCTGGGGGAAGGAGCGGCTGTGGGAGCAGCTTCAGCCACCTCTGAAGAGAGCAGCAGACCTCCCAACATAGTGCTTGGGCTCTGTTAAGGGACAAACTGCCTCCTCAAGTGGTCCCCGACCCCCATGCCTCCTGATGGGGAGACACCTCCCAGCAGGGGTCAACAGATACGCCATACAGGAGAGCTACGGCTAGCATCTGGAGGGTTCCCCTCTGGGAGGAAGCTTCCAGAGGAAGGGACAGGCAAGCAATCTTTGCTGTTCTGCAGCCTCCAGTGGTGATACCCAGGAAAACGAGCTCTGGAGTAGACCTCCAACAAACTCCAGAACTTGCAGAAGAGGTGCCTGACTATTAGAAAGAAAACAAACAAACAGGAAACAATAGCATCAACATCAACAAAAAGGACGACCACTCAAAAACCCCATCCGAAGGTTACCAACATCAAAGACCAAAGATAGGCAAATCTGCAAAGATGAGGAAAATCCAGCTCAAAAAGGCTGAAAATTCCAAAAACCAGAATGCCTCTTCTCCTCAAAAGGATCATAACTCCTCACCAGCAAGGGAACAAAACTGCATGGAGAGTGAGTTTGATGAATTGACAGAAGTAGGCTTCAGAAGGTGGGTAATAAACTCCTCTGAACTAAAGGAGCATGTTCTAACCCAGTGCAAGGAAGATAAGAACTTTGATAAAAGGTTACAGGAACTGCTAACTAGAATAACCAGTTTAGAGAAGAACATAAATTACCTGATAGAGCTGAAAAACACAGCATGAGAATTTCATGAAGCATACACAAGTATCAATAGCAATTTTGATCAAGTGGAAGAAAGGATATCAGACATTGAAGATCAACTTAATGAAGTAAAATGTGAAGACAAGATTAGAGAAAAAAGAATGAAAAGGAACGAACAAAGCCTCCAAGAAATAAGGGACTACTATGTGAAGAGACCAAACCTACGTTTGATTGGTGTACCTGAAAGTGACAGAAGAATGGAACCAAGTTGGAAAACACTCTTCAGAATATTATCCAGAAGAATTTACCCAACCTAACAAGACAGGCCAACATTCAAATTCAGGAAATACAGAGAACACCACAAAGGTACTCCTCGAGCAGAGCAACCCCAAGACACATAATTGTCAGATTCACCAAGGTTGAAATGAAGGAAAAAATGTTAAGGGCAGACAGAGAGAAAGGTCAGGACACCCACAAAGGGAAGCCCATCAGACTAACAGCAGATCTCGCTGCAGAAAGTTTTTAAGCCAGAAAAGAATGTGGGCCAACACTCAACATTCTTAAAGAAAAGAATTTTCAATTCAGAATTTCATATCCAGCCAAACTAAGCTACATAAGTAAAGGAGGAATAACATCCTTTACAGACAAGCAAATGCTGAGGGATTTTGTTACCACTAGGCCTGCCTTACAAGAGCTCCTGAAGGAAGCACTAAATATGGAAAGGAAAAACTGGTACCAGCCACTGCAAAAACATACCAAATTGTAAAGACCATTGACACTATGAAGAAACTGCATCAACTAATGGGCAAAATAACCAGCTAGCATCATAATGACAGGATCAAATTAACATATAACCATATTAACCTTAAATGTAAATGGGCTGAATGGCCTAATTAAAAGACAGGGGCTGGCATATTGGATAAAAAGTTAAGACCCCCCGTATATACTAAAAATACAAAAATTAGCTGGGTGTGGTGGCGTGCGCCTATAGTCCCAGCTGCTCAGGAGGCTGAGCAGGAGAAATCACTTGAACCATTTAAAAAAAAAAAAATGGAGTCAAGACCCATTGGTGTGCTGTATTCAGGAGACCCATCTCACATGCAAAGACACACATAGGCTCAAAATAAAGGAATGAAGGAAGATTACCAAGCAAATAGAAAGCAAAAAAGGCAGGACTTGCAATCCTAGTCTCTGATAAAACAACGAAGATCAAAAGAGACAAAGAAAGGCACTACATAATGGTAAAGGAATAAATGCAACAAGAAGCGCTAACTATCCTAAATACATAGTACCCAATACAGGAGCACCCAGGTTCATAAAGCAAGTTCTTAGAGATCTACAAAGAGACTTAGACTCCCACACAATAATAGTAGGAGACTTCAACACTCCATTGTCAATATTAGACAGATCAATGAGACAGAAAATTAACAAGGCTATCCAGGACTTGAACTAAGCTCTGGACCAAGTGGACCTAATAGACATCTACAGAACTCTCCACCGCAAATCAACAGAATATACATTCTTCTCAGAACCCCATAGCACTTATTCTAAAATTGACCATATAACTGGAAGTAAAACACTCCTCAGCAAATGAAAAAGAATTGAAATCATAACAAACAGTCTCTCAGACTACAGTGCAATCAAATTAGAACTCAGAATTAAGAAACTCACTCAAAACCACACAACTACATGGAAACCGAAAAACCTGCTCCTGAATGACTACTGGGTAAATAAGAAAATTAAGGCAGAAATAAAGAAATTTTTTGAAACAAATGGGAACAAAGATACAATGTACCAGAATCTCCCAGACACAGCTAAAGCAGTGTTAACAGGGGAATTTATAGAACAAAGAGACAATGTACCAGAATCTGTGGGACACAGCTAAAGCAATGTTAAGAGGGAAATTTATAGCACTAAATGCCCACATCAGAAAGCTGGAACAGACCTCAAATCGACACGCTAACATCACAATTAAAAGAATTAGAGGAGCAAGAGCAAACAAATTCAAAAGATAGCAGAAGACAAGAAATAACTAAGATTAGACAAAACTAAACAAGATATAGACAAGAAAAAAATCCTCAAAAAATCAATGAACCCAGTAGCTGGTTCTTTGAAAAGATTAACAAAATAGATGAATCACTAGCTAGACTAATAAAGAAGAAAAGAGAGAAGAATCAAATAGACATAATAAAAAATGATAAAGGGGATATCATCACTGATCCCACAGAAATACGAAGTACCATCAGAGAATACTATAAACACCTCTATGCAAATAAACTAGAAAATCAAGAAAAAAATGGATGAATTCCTTGAAACATATGCCCTCCCAAGACTAAAACAGGAAGAAGTCAAATCCCTGAATAAACCAACAAGTTCTGAAATTGAGGCAGTAATTAATAGCCTACCAAAGAAACAAACAAAAAAACCTACGACCAGATGGATTCACAGCTGAATTCTACCAGAGGTAAAAAGAGGAGCTGGTACCATTCCTTCTAAAACTACTCCAAGCAATAGAGAAACAAGGGCTACTCCATAACTCTTTTTATGAGGCCAGCATCATCCTGATACCAAAACCTAGCAGAGACACATCAAAAAAAAATTTCAGGCCAATATCCCTGATGAACATTGATGCAAAAATCCTCAATAAAATACTGGCAAACTGAATCCAGCAGCACATTAAAAAGCTTATCCCCCATGATCAAGTCAGCTTCATTCCTGGGATGCAAGGCTGGTTCAATATATGCAAATGAATAAATGTAATCCATCACATAAACAGAACCAATGACAAAAACTACATGACTATCTTAATAGATGCAGAAGAGGCCTTCGATAAAATTCAATACCCTTTCATGCTAAAAACATTCAATAAACTAGGCATTGGTGATACATACTGAATATCATACTGAATGGTAAAAGCTGGAAGCATTCCCTTTGAAAACCAGCACAAGACAAGGGTGCCTTTTCTCATCATTCCTATTCAACATAATATTGGAAGTTCTGGCCAGGGCAATCAGGCAAGAGAAAGAAATAAAGTGTATTCAAATAGGAAGAGAGGAAGTTAAATTATCTCTGTTTGCAGTTGACATGACTGTATATTTAGAAAACACCATAGTCTCAGCCCAAAAATTCTTTAAACTGATAAGCAACTTCAGCAAAGTCTCAGAATACAAAATCAATGTGCAAAATACATAAGCATTCATATACACCAATAATAGACAAATGAGAACCAAATCATGAGTGAACTACCATTTACAATTGCTATGAAGAGAATAAAATACCTAGGGATACAACTTATAAAGGATGTAAAGGACATCCTCAAGGAGAACTACAAACCACCTCAAGGAAATAAGAGAGAACACAAACAAATGGAAAAACATTCCATGCTCATGGATAGGAAGAATCAGTATCATGATTGACTTTCTTCATAGAATTAGAAAAAAACTACTTTAAATTTTATATGGACAGAAAAGAACCCGTATAGCCAAGACAATCCTAAGCAAAAAAAAAAAAAACAAAGTTGGAGGCATCATATTACCTAACTTTGAACTATACTACAATGCTACAATAACCAAAACAGCTTGATACTAGTACCAAAACAGATATATATATACCAATGGAACAGAACAGAGGCCTCAGAAATAACACCACACATCCACAACTATCTCATCTTTGACAAACCTGACAAAAACAAGCAACAAGCAATAAATGGTGTTGGGAAAACTGACTAGCCACATGCAAAAAACTGAAACTGGGCCCATTCCTTATACCTTATACAAAAATTAACTCAAGATGGATTAAAGATTTAAAAGTAAGACCTAAAACCATAAAAATCCTAGAAGAAAACCCAGGCAATACCATTCAGGATATAGGTATGGGCAAAGGCTTCATGACTAAAACACCAAAAGCAATTGCAACAAAAGGTAAAATTGATAAGAGGGATCTAATCAAACTAAAGAGCTTCTGCAAAGCAAAAGAAACTAGCATCAGAGTTGAACAGGCAACCTACAGAATCGGAGAACATTTTTGCAATCTATCCATCTGACAGAGGTCTAATATCCAGAATCTGCAAGGAACTTCAACAAATTTACAAGAAAAAAAAAAAAACAGACAACTCCACCTAAAAGTGGGCAAAAGATAAGAACAGATACTTCTCAATAGAAGACATTTATGTGGTCAACAAACATGAAAAAAAGCTCATCATCACTGGTCATTAGAGAAATGCAAAATCAAAACCACAATGAGATACCATCTCAAGCCAGTCAGAATGGTGATCATCAAGGCTGAGGTGGGCGGATCACGAGGTCAAGAGATCAAGACCATCCTGGCCAACATGGTGAAACCTCGTCTCTACTAAAAATAAAAAAAAATTAGCTCGGCGTGGTGGCATGCGCCTGTAGTCCCAGCTACTCGGGAGGCTGAGGCAGGAGAATTGCTTGAACCCAGGAGGCGGAGGCTGCAGTGAGCCAAGGTCGCGCCACTGCACTCCAGCCTGGCGCCTAGTGACGGAGTGAGACTCTGTCTCAAAATAAAAAATGGTGATCATCAAAAAGTCAGGAAACAACAGATGCTGGAAAGGATGTGGAGAAATAGGAACACTTTTACACTGTTGGTGGGAGTGTAAATTAGTTCAACCATTGTGGAAGACAGTGTGGTGATTCTTCAAGGATCTAGAACTAGAAATACCATTTGACCCAGCAATCCCATTACTGGGTATATACCCAAAGGATTATAAATCATTCTGCTATAAAGACAGATGCACATGTATGTTTACTGCAACACTATTCACAATAGCAAAAACTTGGAACCAACCCAAATGTCCATCAATGATAGACTGGATAAACAAAATGTGGCACATAAACATCACGGAATACTATGTAGACATAAAAAGGAATGACTTCATGTCCTTTGCACGGACATGGATGAAGCTAGAAATGATCATTCTCAGCAAACTAACATAGGAACAGAAAACCAAACACTGAATGTTCTCACTCATAAGTGAGAATTGAACAATGAGAACATATGGGAACAGGGTGGGGAACATCACACACTGGGGCCTGGGGGTGGGGGGCAAGGGTGGGGAATAGCATTAGGACAAACACCTAATGTAGACGATGGGTTGATGAGTGCAGCAAACCACCATGGCACATGTATACCTATGTAACAAACCTGCACGTTCTCCATATGTATCCCAAAACTTAAGTACAATAAAAAAAGAAGAGGAAGAAGAAGAAGGAAAAAAAAAAGATAATGTAGCCCTGCAGTTCACAATTAAGTGCTTGCCACATTATTAACTTGTGGCCAAACCAGAATAAAGCCTCCTAAGGTATCATTTTCCTTTAGGAAAAAAAAATAACCATCTTTATAATGTTATTTATTCACTTATTCATTATCTATCTTTCTCACTAGATTATACACTCAGTAACAAGAAGAATCATAGCTGTCAAGCTTATGATGTTATTCTCAGTACCTCATAGTGCCTAGTAGATAGCAGGTGCTCAATAAACACCGGATGGTTGGATGGATGGATGGATCGATGGAGTGGAATTCAGGGAAGGATCGATGGACAGGGATTCAGGGAAGGAAGTAAAGAAGACATGAGTTCTAGGACAGGAAGCAGGATACTGTAAAATGAATAGGTCTTCTTAGGTTGGCAACAGTTGGCATCTCAGGGGTACCATGAAAAACCTCAGGATATGCCTCATATATGAGGCAGTCTATAAGGAAGAAGAGATCATGAAAACAGGAGATGAAAGAGATATAAGCAAAGTTTACCTTCTTCACAATTGTTTTTTTAAACAGAGCCTCATGCTGTCACCCAGACTGGAGTGCAGTGGCACAATCTTGGCTTACTGCAAACTTGACCTCTTGAATTCAAGCGATTATCCGGCTTCAGCCATTTGAGAAGCTAGGATTACAGGCGTGTGCTACCACACCCAGCTAATTTTTGTATTTTTAGGAGAGATGGGGTTTCATCATGTTGGCCAGTCTGGTCTTGAAATCCTGAGCTCAAGTGATCCACTTGCCTTAGCCTTCCAAACTGCTGGGATTATAGGCGTGAGCCACCATGCCTGGCTCACAATTTTTCCTCTGCTTGCAAATAATATATGTAACACACATATAAAGTAACTGGCATGGTAGGCATTATATAATTGCTTGTTATTATTTCTAATGTGATTGTGCCAGTCATTTTGAGCCCCAGAGGAGGCAGCTGACTCATTGTCCAGTTGACTGTAGTAGGTCACAGAACGTTGAATAGCTCAGTTAATGAGAGAGCAGCTAAGGATGCTTGACCCTCCAGTCCTGCAGTCAAGGCCAGTTACCAGAGGCAGGACTGCCCCTCTGTTTGGCGGGCCCTCACTCCTGGCACCACCTGGCCAGCTGCCCCACTGGCACCCATGCCATCATGTCCCACAAGCATGGCTAGGCCTCTCCTGAGGCTCCTCAGACATGAGAAGCTGTTGCCAGCTCTGGGAGTGTGAGAACAGGGTAAATCTTTCAGCTCTGATGGGCGGATTTAAGTCTGTTTCTAAAAATGGCTATTAATAGGTTTTTCTCTACACCAACCATCTCTACTCCTGTTTCATCAACAGCAACTGCATTGCTATTCACTGTTCTTGTGACCTCAAGTGATTTTACCAGTCAAAACAAATACATACTGCCTAGAATAGACCAAAAATAAAAGAGATAAGAAAGGAGAGTATGACATGAGGGCTAAGCTTTCTGTCAGTTTATGGACGGTTTTCAAGATCATGTTACTGCAAAGAAACGCATACAATTCAAAAGGAGGGTGGTAATTGGGAACTCATACAGTCATCAGAAATGGACATGCAGGACTGACAGCAGGAGCTACCTCAACAGGTGCTTAGGTTTGCAATATATGACATTGTTTAATATTAAAGAACTTTTTCTGCATTAATATTCAAGCTTTTCTATGGAAAGACTCAAAAGCATTCTGCCTAAGTTGACTGAGGCTGATTCAAGACCCTATTTCAGGATGGCAGGCAAAGAGCTACCTTTCAAAGATGGCAGGTGTAAGAGACAAGCATCACTCAAGGAGGGAGTTCCCCTCCACCACTAACTTCCTGGACAGGACATCAACCCCTCAGGGCCTCTGAAAGCTTATCTAGAATAGTGATAAAATTCTAGGCTATTATCTGTCCAAAGCCTAAAGGTTAGTCAAGATGACCTCTTTGTCTTTTGGGGGGATAATCATCTTGTGTTCTAACAGAGGAGTGAAGTTTGGTTAACATTGCGTATGCAAATATTTATTAACTACCCGTGGTAGAGTGAATGGAGACTATCTTAAAACTCCCTGCCCAATCTAACTGCTAGCTGGGTGAAGTTGGCCCAGCCATGCCCTATTTAGCTAGCTATGAAACATTTTAACTTTTATGCTAAATTACCATAGTAGACATTCTCTTAACTTGCTGTCTTACTATCAGAATCTCATGAGACTGACAGCGTTAAAATGGTGAGGGACAGGTAGGTAGATAGAGACATAGATGATAGCTGAATGGATGGATGGACTGACAGACGGATGGATGGACGGACAGATGGATCAACTGACCGATCGGTAGAACCAGCTAAATTTGGATCTATTTTTCTAGAGTTAGCTTTTAAACCTTGATTAGAATACACCAAAATGTTGGGACAAAATCCTGAGACTACTGATGATGGCCACTATCTTCAACACCAGCTTCAACTTCCAGAAGTATTAGTTCTTTAAATGACACTTGAATTTCTGCTGTTAGTGACATTTTAATTTAAGTTTCTCTCAGGCAAATGTCTAGACTATCCAGGCTTAAGCTCCATCCAGTACTGGGAAATCATCACTGAAGTCTCCATCCAGTCTGCCTCTTCTCTGACTCACTCCTCTCCTGTCAAGTCTGCCAAAATCAGATGTAGCCCAGGGCCGTGGAGAATTAGTTTGATCCTTCAGTATGCCCCTCTCCTTCCGGACTGGATGCTCTCAGGGTCCATATACGAGATCTAAACTCTATCGCATCTGTGACTTCTGCAGTCCATACTTCTGCAACTCTATATTGTGTTAGGAATGGAACAGAAGCTGTAGGATGCGGATTAATCAAGAATTAATTGGACACTTACCATCTGCTTTACATACATTACTTCACTTAATCATTACAGCAACTTGTCAAGTAGATACATTTTATTGTCATCCTTTTCACGGACAAGGAAATGGAGGTTCAGAGAAATGAAGCGGCCTTCCCAATATCCCATATCTAGTGAATGGCAGAGCTGGGACTGGAATCTTGGATTCTTCTGACTCTAAATCCCTAGATTTTTAGCCAATGAGCTCTGCTGCCTAATACTTGGTCACAGGCTATGCCCCTTGAGGAGGTCACACAAAACTGATTCTAGCTGACTACTTTCCTTTACTCCCAAATCCTCTAATCCATTGCAAGTTACAACATGTCTAAATTTAATGTCTTTAAAGCAGCCCAAGGATGAAAATTGATAATCTCATCACAAAGATGCTGTTCTTTAGATGAAGTGCACCGGTGCAGAATCAGAGCAGAAAACTCTCTTAAAGAAATGTATTTCCAAAATTTGTATAACTAAATAAAAGATTTTTCTTGGCTTTCAAAATTCTCCAAGCCCCATGGAGTGATCTAAAAATAATGCATATTGTCAGGTCAAGATTTTCATCATCTTTTCAGAAGAGCTGACAGATGGGGCTGCTGTATCATCAGTCTTCACATATAGTTTCTGATACATCCGGGAGAAGGGAATGTGAAAGTAATTCATGTAACTAATTTTTATGAGGTTATACTATGAGGAAGGCATTGCGTGCTGGCTATGAGATGCTCAAGACAGTCCCCTCGATCTGAAGATAATACATGCACATGATAGCAATGCATGTGCTAATAAATGTACACCGAGGGCAAATGTGGAAAGAGTCATGACTACTACAAACGCTAAATGCCAAAGGAATGTAGAGGATGAATGAGTCAAGAGTTTAAGGCTGCAGTGAACTATGATTACAACCACTGCAATCCAGCCTGGGTGACACAGCAAGACCCTGTCTCTAAAAAGATAAAAATGAAAACAAATTTTTAAAAAGGAATAATGTAGTAACAGTGACTACCTCAAAATATTGTGGTATTATATTAAATGGCTTAACATATGTAAACTGCTTAGAACAATTCCTGGCACACTGTATATCCTATAAACATTAGCTATTATTACTTGACTTCCCCCCATAACGTTACCAAAGAAAACTCAGTA
The DNA here is from genome assembly GCA_963573385.1 of Cacajao melanocephalus. NCBI lineage: Eukaryota > Metazoa > Chordata > Mammalia > Primates > Pitheciidae > Cacajao > Cacajao melanocephalus. The sequence goes on from CAUYLG010063385.1 coordinate 39,186, forward strand.
TAATAGGAATCTGCATTGGAATCTTCAAAACCTCTTTCAAAACCAGGGAAAGAGGAATGGAGTATGTCTACTTTAACTGGAGCCCCAGCTCCATCATACACTTGGCAATCCCTCTCCTGCTGGGGAAGTCACTGGGCAGCCTCGTGGCTCAAAAGCTATGCCACTTTATAGAGATGTGGACTCCCTCTTTCAGTTTTCTAAAACAGCAAAGCAAAACAGAACAAAACAAAGGAATCAACACAGGCTGCCTTCTCCAGAATTCCACACCACTGGGGAAGATGTTTCAGGACCAATTAAGTAATGGGCTTCACATAGCTCACTACCAAAGGAGAATACAGAATCAAGACAAAATGCTTTAAAAAAAAATAATAATCTCAAGTTGCTAATCATTTAGCTGTATCTTCTAAAATCCCTCTAGTTCTCAAGAATCACTTTTAAAAAGTGAATGCAGTTTTGGCTTTCTCTTATTCAAGTTTTTCAAAAGCTGTTGATCTTTCTATCAAAAATCCCTCTCCTCAAATGACTGGGTGCATTTTACTCTTTACTGTGTCCTCTTGGTAGGAATTGTGTTTTAACCGGGCTGCATGACAACCTTTTAGATACAAAATGAATGCATGCTTTTAACCGCTGACCTCGGCACCCCCAACTGTAGGATATCCATCACATTCTTATCACAATCATAGGGCATCTTTTGTGCTCTGCATCAGAGAGGCAGTCGGACACCACCCCAAAGGATTTCCCGATATACTTTCTACACATCAAAGTGAAAGTTTTTGAAACTGACTGTAATCCATGTCTTTGCAAACAAAAGTGCTGCACATTAGTGATCCTTTTGCAATGGCCATAGATATCAAAAGGGCTTCCCCCCCCCCTTTCACTATAATACTGACATTTGAAAAGAAGAGAGTAGATGATAAAAGAAACCTTTGGTAGAAATGACAAAAATGGAAAGTAAAATAAAGCCATAAACCTCAGAGTCCACAAAGGCCAAGAGGAACTGGAAACAGGGAGACTAGAGATGAGCCTGAAAAAGTACCCAAAAAAACTCCATATATAGAGCCCAGACTTTGACTTAAGACATCAGCTGGCCCAGGCCTGGGCAAAACAACACATATTTCTGCATGGGATTTGCCCTTCAGTGCTGCTGCTGACGTAATCTAGATACTGCTGTTTACAATTGCTTTTAGAACAGGCAGCAGGCTCCTCTGTTAACATTTTGTTATTACATGAATCTTTATTGCCTCTAGAAGATGACTAATAATAAAAGCTTGAAAGAAGACTACTTCAGAGGGATCTCCATCTATATATTACAGATGGGCCAGCTTCCCAAAATTGGTCTGAATGTTACTTACTTGGCTCTAGAACATAATTTCCAACAGAATCTGTAACCTAAAATTGAAAAGAAAATGGAACACTAAAGAAAAGCACATAAAGAGGAAACAAATCTCCCATAATCTCACTGACCTAACACAATCATGCTGACACATTTACTTCCAAGCCCCTTAAGACTTAAATCTCTGTACAATAACACTCATGAGTACAGAGTCCACTTAGTATTTTGCAATTTGAATTAACCATTCATTAACACAAGCCAATGTACTTCATAATGATTACACAAATGTTTACTTAACACAAGATATACTTTGTTCGGAGGATGATTCAATTATTTATAAGATGTCTATGAGAAAACACTTTTCTGGATATCATCTTCAGGTTCCAGGAACAGCAGATCTCCCTCTTGTGTTCCTGGTGCTCCATTCCACACATCCTTGATCTTCAGACCCCTGGGAGAGGAGGCTCCAACTGTGTGGTTTCATTTGTCTTTCACAGGGGTCCTGCAGGACAATGGAAATACAGGGAATACAAGCAGGAATGAAGTCTCTAAGGACTTAGAGTGGAGGATGGAAGTTCTAGAAAGTTGGAGATGCTGACAGATGCTGTAGTCTCCTACCTCTGGCCTATTCCCTAAACTTCCCCCTTTGTGTTTTACATGGGCTCAAGATTTGTCCCTGTCCACCTCTGGTTCCAAGGCACCACCTATGTCTCCTTCTTCCCTGGGCTCTGCTTAAAGCTGGAGATAAACAGAGGTAACATCTCTGTGCTGTGCTTCTCCAGCACTTCACTCTGTAGCAGGCCTCTGGGCACCCAAAGGGCTGATGTAAGATGTATACACACTCTAGATGGGCATGTCAACACCACAGATGGAGACACTGGGGGAGGAGAGTCACCAGGGTGAAAGAAAAGGCTTTGGTAAAACGGGAGGGTGAAGAGGAGAGATGAGAGGAGGGAGCCTCAACAGACATCTCTTTGAATGCCTCGCTCGCTCACTAACTGCTTACGAGCACCACCTAAGTATCTGGGATAAAACAATGAATAAAGTCCCTGCCTAAGTGGATCTCAAATCAAAGTAGAAATGAAAAGACAATAAGCAATAGACATACCAAGTAAGAAATTAGGTAGAATATGAGGAAGTGACCAATTCTATGGGGGAAAGTAGGATGTGTAGGGGGATCAAGAAAGGCGAAAGGACTGTTCATGACCTCACATATGTTGGTCAAAGCAACTCTCATTGAGAAAATAAGAAACCTTGAAGAAGGGAGGGAGTTAACTATGTGGCTATGGAGGGGTGGTGTGCTCTAGGAAGGAGGAGCAGCCAGTGCAAAGTCTGGGTAGGAGCACATCTGACTGTTTGAGGAGGCCAATGGGATTGAGGCAGTGAGCGAGGCAGAGAAGAGTAGCAAGAGATGAGGTTAGAGAACGTCCATGTGCAAGGCATTGTCAAGACTTGGATGTGGCCAGCTTTTGAGCAAAGAGTGATATGTTGAAACTTAGTTTTAAAAGAATCACCCTGGCCATTGTGTTGAGAACAAATGAGAGGAACTAAAGGGAAAAGAGACTAGCCAGGTGGCTGCTGCAGGCATTAAGCAGAGAGATGCCGGTGGCTTCAATCAGTGGGGAACCATGGTGAACAGGGGCTCAATTCCAGACTTAGTCTGAAGACAGAGCAACAAGATTTTCTAGTGCATTCCATAAGGTGTCTGAAAGAAAGAGAGTGGTCAAGGATAGGTCCAAGATCTTAGCCTCTCAAGGTATGATTAACAGACACAGAGAAGACTGAAGAAGACTGGAAACTGGGAGATCAAGTTAGAGGTTCTTGCATAATCTAGATATGAGATGGCAAAGGAGTGAAAAAGGCTGATGGTAGTGGGGATATAGAGAAACAGAAAAAATTTTAAAGGCTGGGGTAAAATTGACAGAGTAAAACAATGAAACCTTCATATCAACATTTTGTGGTAGGATCTTCAATATCCATTTTCTCTTTCTTTAACAATGTAGAAGTTTTAGTTGAATACATGGGTGCCCAGCCAAAGATTACATTTTCCATGTTCTCTTGCAGCTAAATGTAGCATATGACCAACTTCTGATCAACTGAATGTAAATGGAAGTGATATTTATAACTTTCAAGTTGTGCACTTAAAAGGGATTTCCCCTTCCCAGCTGGCTTCTGCATGGAATTGATAGCAGAGGTGAGACCTGTCATTCCAGACTTTGAAATGTAAACTGCATGCTGGATGGCAGAGAAACAAAGTCAAACCACACATCAACTAACAATTGCTTGCCCCGACTTGTTCATAACAGAGAAATATACTTCTATCTTGTTTAAGCTTGTGGGGTTGACATTGTTGTCAATGCCGAATCTGCAGCGACTAATAAACATTCTTTGAGCCATTCTAAAAATAAAGCCCCAATACCAAGAATTACCAACAGAGAAAAGTTTAATTTTCAACCCATGTCTGCTAGTTTGCTCCAAAATATCTGAACAGCATTTGAGCTTCAATGTCCTGAGTCATTGCACAAGCTCAAATCTAGAGTAAATTGCTGCTTATGGAGCTAATATTTACTTAATAATCCACTGTTTCTCTCAACCAGGAGGCCCAATTCTACATCATACCTGAAGCAGAGGTCTTGAAAAGAAATATTATGTAATCTGCCTTCCAGGCAGAAAATAGCATCACCAATAAATTTCTAATTATCCTTACAACCCACTCATCATGTCCTGATTGATTGATTGATGAGCCAAGTCCATGATAACAGCCTTCCCTCATCCAAAGGAGACAACATCAAGTTCTAAGCTAGCACAGAACAGAATCATATACTTATTCAAAGGCAAATCCTACCTGTGTGGGAGTCTAACAAATCATCATTGAATACAGAAGGGATTCAGTTGAAACCTATGTGGTCTCAGATGTTCAGTCAACACTGCAGCACTGGCCACCAAGCCTTTGCAGTTTTACCACTCTAAATGCATCAAGTCTACCTGGGAAGGCCATCACCCATGGTGCCTTGTAGTCTCTGAGGCCCCACTATGTGAAATGTTCTGGTCCATAATCACAGTGATTTGACCAAGCACATTTTTCATTCATTCTTTCCCTATCAAGCTCAAGTGATTAAAAAAAAAAACAAAACTGCAGAGAAGCAGGTTCAGGTTAAGGATCCGTGGAATTTTATGGCAAAAAAAATCACTGTTGGCACACAGATTAGAGGGGGAAGACTGGTGTGTTTTGGGAAATAATGCACCCCTTCAGTTAAAAGCCCTGAAGTCTGGGAAGATGAGAGTCCAGCAGGTGCATTTCCTCCAAAATGGGCCATATGTAGGCATTTATTTAGGCAGCAAGAACATTGGGCTAAATGTAAAGTAGTAACATTAAGATTAATAAAATTGAGAGGAAAGAGGCCATGGCATGATCAAAATTATTTAAAGAACGAATGTTTATTGAATATTTCAAATCAGACAGAGAGAATGCCATGTGAAAAGACAGTGTCTCTGTCCTCATGGTGCTCAGAGTCTAGTGTGGAAAACAAACCAACCAGTCATCGTAGTAGTGTGCTCAGTGCCAGAAGGAAACAGAGGGGAGGGGACTCAGATCTAGTATGGCAAATGGGGAATAGGACAGCTCTTCCTAAAAGACACTATAGGTAAATGGAGGCTAGAAATATGTTGATGGCTCATCAACATGTTGCTACACTTATAGAATGGGGATGACATCTTCCTATGAAGGCATCTCTGTGAAATGGGGCTGATAGTTGCCTATTTAATGTGAGTAAAAGATGTGTCATATAACCAAACTCTGTTGCCACAATCCACATGGACAACAGAAGAGGTCATTACATAAATTTTAGGAGAAAGGCAGAATATTAGTTTAAAAAAGGAAGTAGAAGCTCATCTGTAGTTAATTTGCATCATTTAGAAAATCTAGACTCGTGGAAGGAGCTTGGAATCATCTAGTATTAGTTCTGTCACTATCAGGAATATGCCTAATTCAGCCCGCGCAGTTGCGAATTGCCATCACTATTCAGTAGACTTAAATACAGCAGGCAGGCTGCCTCTGTCCACTCCTATGACAAATAATAATCTCTGTGGAGTTGGTTGGCTTCTTCCTTGGCTTGTCTTTTCTTTGGAAAATGAGAATGTTGGATGAGAACAATGATTTTTAAAAACTTGTCGTTACTATAATCCACAGTAAAAATAGGCATTTTACATGCTGACCTGATAAAGTATCCATCTTTATTAACTTTAATGCATTTGCTATTTTTCTATTTCATTCTAATACATTTCTTTTAAAAAATGCTGGTAGATCCACTAAGTGAATTTCATGTCTCATAGTTTGTAACTCATAGTCTGAACAATTCCAGGCTATATCATCCCTGAGGGGCTTTCCTACCCCAATTATGGAAATCATCCTCATGATCACCTAATATTTACCACACCGGGGCTATCACCTACGATCCTCACAGCAGTAGTGTAACATAGGCAGAGCTTATGAGATTCGTCACAGATCACATGGCCAGAGCATGATAGAGCTGGTACCAGAACCCAGTGAATGCACAATAGCAATGCTTGCCCTGGTCGGCACCTCTTCTCTCAGATAATTCCACCTCCTGACCACCCTCTGTCATAGAGCTGCAACTTAAATGCCACTCCTGATCTGTCAAAATGGGATGCAAATCTAGTGAACACATTCCAAGAATTTAGTGTTAATTTTTGTATTAATGCCCTTGCTAGATCTTTCCGGCACTACCCCATGCCAAACACTGGTGCATGAAACTCATTCCCTGGCCTGGAAGAACTCTGATTCTAGGAGAAAAAAAATCTATCCACAGACCTGAACACTAAGCATGGCACTGAAGACCCTTTCAAAACTGCACTTCCCTTTTGCTTCCTTAGTAACAACCTCATTGTTCTATTTAACCTCAGCACTATCTTCCCACCTGGCTGATGGAAAGTACCAAGTCTCAAGCCTTCCCTGGAGACTCTCTGAGCACTGGAAGTAAGCAGAACAGTCAGAGGGTGGCACTCCAGTGGGAAGAGAGAGGCACTCACAGCATCTCCCAGGAAGCACTCCCTCTGTTGCTTCCCTTCTGTCCCCAAGGGTCAGTGAATAGGGGATGCCAACAGGCTGTCAGCCTCTTTCTAGATACCCTTTTCATCTCAGACCAGCATATACTGACTTCAGAAATGTATAAAAGATATTGTTTAATATCATGGAAAGATCAGGTCCCTAGATTTATAGATAACACCTGTATTAGTCTATTCTCACATTGCTATGAAGAAATACCCAAGACTGGGTAATTTATAAGGAAAAGAGGTTTGATTGACTTACAGTTCCACATGGCTGGGAGGCCTCAGGAAACTTACAATCATGTCGGAAGGCACCTCTTCATAAGGCAGCAGGAGAGAGAATGAGTGCGCCAGCAGAGCAAATGCTCCAGGTGCTTATAAAACCAACAGATCTTGTGAGAACTCACTCATTATCATGAGAACAGCATGGGGGAAACCGCCCCCATGATTCAATTACTTCCCACAGGGTCCCTTCCAGGACAGGTGGGGATTATCGGGATTACAATTCAAGATGAGGTTTGGATGGGGACACAGCCAAACCATATCAACACCTTATTTATAGTACTTGAGAGAAAAAATTTACATCCGAGGCAAACGAAAGGGGCAAGAGTGATTTCAGGACCAAAACCTAGCTTTAAAAAAAATGCTTAAAGATCTTCCTTTATTTTCTTAACTACTCACAAGGCAATAACTGCTGGTTGGTAATATGGCAGTACTTTTAAGGCAATTATTGTCACAATGATTGGAGCCTGTAGTGGGAATTTATTGTTTTGCTTTCCACATCCATTCCTCCTCCCTCTGATGACAGTATCCATATTTAATGTGAGGATCTATAGTCCTTTATTCCAAGCCCGGTGGTGTGAGTGGCCCTACCTTAAACTCTATCTTTAACTCCAGGGGTGGGCTCTGACTGGCATTAGTTACTGGTGCTTGGTTTTGGTTTGGGAATGGGAAGAAAAACTCTAACCAGAGTCATTAAGGAAGAAGGATTTGCTTTCTGAGGCTTACGAGAAAGGATCTTTTCTCTTCCACAGTAGCCCAGAAAAAAGTATCTTTCTATTCCTGGATGATGTGGTGTGAGAATAGGAGATGGAGGACTGTGGCAATAACGAGGTGAGAGACTTACTGAATGGAGCTTGAGGATGAAGCTGACCTTGCAGAGGAGTAGAGTAGACAGCCAGGGAGAATCTACATCTTGAGCAAGGCCATCTGGGCTTCTGGTTCAATCCATGCCTGCAGCCCTTTCTCTAGATTCTTTAGTTAAAGGAGCCTTTTGTGTCCTTAAGCCAGTTTGTATTTTCTAATGCTTACTAGCAAAGTAATTCAAGGCGATAACAAACACCTCGAACACTTTGAAAAGTGGTAGTGTCCAAACAACTTAAGGTTTCTTTTGGAAAGAATAGGAGTCCAATGTGATAGACAGAGATTGATTTTTTTTTTTTCCTTAGCTGCTTCTATTAATTCTGCAGGAAACAATCACAATACTTCATATTATATAGTTGTTTCTACTTCTCAAAAACATCTTTTCCACACAGATTTCCTCACCTGAATTTCATAATCCAGAGTCAGAGCAATTATAAAAAAAATTATTTTGCAGTAGTTGTTATTCAGTACTTTATAAGTTTAAAATATGATTTCAAGTTCAGTGATTCATTTGATTGTCACAGTAACCAAATGAGGAAGAAATGATAGGTCTATCATAATGTCTATTTAGGCTGGAGAAAGTTGAGCCTCAGATAAGTTAAATGAGATGTGTAAGTTAATTTGAGGAGGTATGGGGAGAGAGGACTTAAATCTCAGTCCTTTGCTTCTATTTCTCTCACCCAATCCTCTGAACCAAAGATACTATACTCTATTCCCAGAAACAAATGTGTGTGCTCTTAGGTTAATACAAAAGGGCTAGCAGTGGGATAAACTTGACCAAAGTACTGGAGATCTGGATTCCAGTGGCAGAGCCAGAACTAACTAGCTGGTGATCTTGGGCAATTTTCCTTTGTCTTGTTTTTTGTAAAAGGGTAGGTTTAAACTAGGATCTCTAATGCTCCTGCAAGCTCGAAAAGTTCTGTCAAGTCTAGACTTTCCCATCCCTGCTCACAAATTAATCTTTTTCCCAGAACAATAATCATAACCTTACTTGTTTCTCCCACTGGGTACCAGATACTGTGTGCTAAGACCGCTACCCCCATTTTCTCTTTAGATCTCACTGCATTCCCAAGACAACTATATCTCTTTTACAGATAAGGAAACCTGGACTCACGTAGGTTAAATGAACTGCCCAAGATCAACAAAATTAGTAAGCATCAAGGGGAGAACTGACACCAGGTCAGACTGACCGCGAGGATCTAAACCTGGTCTATGCTGTTATTGCAGAAGAAATTAGGCTCCCTGCATTACTGGTCGCCTCTCTCCACGCATGAAGGGGAGAGGAGGGACAAGAAAGCCAAATCAAGTCACAACAAGCCCCTGTAAGGCAAAACCAGAAAAACCGCTGGAAGGGCGCCAGGGAGGATCCTTTCCAGGTTCAGGGGGCGGGGCGCAATTTTCCGGCAGCCACGGGATCGCTACGCGGGCCGTCCTGCCCCCGGGCCCATTACCTTGTTGAGATGCGGGTTCCTGGTGACATCGTATCCACGCTTCTTCAGGGGCACAGGGCGCGCCGAGCTGGCCTTGGAGTGGCAGCCTCGGGCAGACGCGGAGGGTGCCCAGCGCGGGAGGGCGCCGCAGGCCCGGCCCGGCCAGAGAGCCAGCCGCGTGCCTGTGCCCAGCGCGGCGCCCATGGTCCTTGTGCAAACCTGGCACGGGAGAGAAAGCAAGGTCAGGGCCTCCTTCCTGCCAGCCAAGACCCACGCGCACTGTGGGGCACCGGGCCTGAGCCGGAGACGCGTCCTCGGGGAACGGGCAGGGGCTCCCAAAGGGTTAAAGGCGCCAGCCCTCGTCCCCCCGCCAACCCCTCCACCTCCGCGTTCCTCGGCGGCCACCTGCTCTGCTCGGTGCGGTGCGCCGCGCCAGGCCGCGCCACGCGCCAGGCAAAGCGAAACCAAGCCTTGGAAGCAGATCCGGTGCGGGTGACAGCCTGCGGCACCCCCGCCCCCATCCCTGTGGAAAAGAGGCGACTGAGTGGCGAGGGGTCCCCGAACGCTCAATCCCGTGTGGTGGTTTGCCTCAGTCCGCTCTATCTCCGACTCACCTGCGCTGCCCGGGAAGCTGAGGTAAACGCGGTCCCGCTGCGGAGCAGGCGGGGCGGGGAGCTGTGGTCTGAGTCCTCTCCCGCCAATGGCTGCACCGCGCCGGCGGCCGCGAGCTCGCGGGGCTGGTGCGTTCCTGAAAGAGCGGTCTTGAAACCTTTGTTCTCAGTGCGTGGCTTCCCCTGAGGACGAGCGTGGGACGCCTCAGCACCGCGTGCACGTGGTCGTCCCCAGTGACAAGAAGCAGCTCCGAATGCCCCCCCTGAGACTCTCCATCTTGGCAAGACTAAATGCACAGAGGGGGATTTGCGTTTAGGGGTCGCATACCCTCCCACTCTCCCAACATTCGGGGAAAGGCGCGCCTTCAGGATTTGGAGTGGAAATCCTCAGGCATTCGGTGCTCAGTGTTGCCTTGTGCTGCCCAGAACAATAGCCATTCGCCACGTGTGGGTATATAAATGTAAATAAATTCGTCTAAATAGAATAAAATGTAACATCCAGTCTGCAGTCACACTAGCCACATTTCCAGTTTAAGAGCCAGCTGTATGCAGATACAGAACATTTCTGTTTTTGCAGATGCTTCTGTTGGGCATCCTTGATATAGGCACCACGGTTACTAAGAGGACTCCTGGGGACCCCATGGAGCTTTCCATGGGTTATTGGGGCCAGACAGGGATCTTGGGGTCTATCTAGCACTAAACTTAATTTTATTCTTTCTCCACACAGTAGTCAGGAGATTCCTTTTAAAGCAAACACTTTGTTGTGTGTGGAATACAATATAAACTTTCAGGGCCTACAGGGTCTCCCATAGGCTGGTTCCTGCCAGCTTCTTCAAGTTTATCCTACTCTACTCTCCCCTTCTCACTGAGCTCTGGCCATACTTGCTCCTCCCTGGGTCTTCACCCCAGTCGGTTCCCGCCCAGTGCAGGGCTTTTGTACTGGCTGTTGCCTCTGCTTGGAAGTCTCATAATCCAGCCTTCCAACCACTGCTTCATTCCCATCTCTCCGGTCTCCACTAAGATGTCAACTCAAAGGCCTTTCCTCTATTCTATGCAATGTCAGCCTGCACTAGGGACTATAGAGTGAAGGGTTTTTTCTCTTTAGACACCTTACCACAGTCAGTAGTGAGCTTGTTTTTCTGATTGTTTCCTGTTTCCTGTCTAGAATGTAAGCTTCGTGAGGAGAGGCTCTTTGCCTGTGAACCTGTGTGTCCTCACTGCCTGGTATTGTAGTTGCACAATAAAGAGTTGTTAGGTGAACTGAAGGAAGTGACAGCCACTTTCATAAGGATCGTGAATCCTTAGACTTACTGCCAGACAGGTGGCACTGTCCTCTGCTGACGCCCCTTCAAAGCTCCCCGTCACCAGCATGAGCCCCGTTTTAAGTACCAAGCAGACATCATGGTGCATTATGTGCTAACGGCTGCTCCTGCCTAAGTTCAGGATTCCCTCATCTCTTCAGGAATAATTGTCTCCTCCTGCAGTCTCTCCCCTCCCTGTGTGATATCTATTTTTCAACTTGAATGATCTCCATAAAAATAGTCCTTTCCAAAACAGAATTACAATTACCTAGTAGGGAATAAGGATGGGGCAAAAATACAGATTTCCAGGCCCCATCAATGGAGATTCTCATCCAGTAGGGTTTACATCTCTAAAGTCAGGTTTACTCTTGGACCGCATATTTACATAAACTTAAAAATTATCTTTTTTTTTCCACCTTAAACCAGTTTGTGTCAGATGTGTGATTGTGTGTAACCAATAGTATTAACTAAATCATTTCAACACTGTTTTTACTGTGGCACCTCTTCCCACCAGTCAAGTAACATCTTTTGAGGGCAGAGATCACGTGTGTTTCCATCTTTGGTACCTAGCACACACAAATAGTTGAGAACTTTTTGTTGAACCAGTTTGCCTTTGCTCAATACAATGACCTTTCCCTCCCCTGGAGGATATTTAATAGGTAACTGCAGTCATTTGAAAGCAGGATGTAAACAGTAAAGGTTTCCAAACAAGCAAATATAATTTTTATAGCATCAATTCACTAAAGCTTGTACAGTTTACATATAAAAGTCTCTCACATGTCCTAACCTGTGGCCTACATTCTCTTAACCCAGGCATAATTCTACAATGTTATTTTGTGTGTGTGGGGTGTGTGTGTGTGTGTGTGTGTGTGTGTGTGTGTGTTTATTCTTTGGTGACAGGAAAAGAAAGGTGTTAAAGGCAGGTCCACCAGGAGCAGTGACAGAAGGCAGTAGCCAGAGGAGGTGGCTTCTCAGTTCTATAGAGTTGTCCAGGGTCCCAGGTTTTCTCTTTTGCAGCTGAGCTCTTCTCTAGGTGTTGCCCATCTCTACACAGCATTAATACCATGTTAGCATCCCAGCCGTGGAAAGGGGGAACAAGGAAACAGAGGGAAAGCAAATCTGTTTTTTTTTAATTGACACAGAGTCTCACTGTGTTGTTTAGGCTGGTCTTGAACTCCTGGGCTCAAGCAATCCTCCTGTCTCGGCTTCCCAAAGTGCTGGGATTACAGGCGTGAACCACCATGCCCAGCCAAAGCAAATCTATTTTACGGAAGTGACATGAAAGATATATATATTACTTCTAGTCATATTCCATTGGTAAAAACTAAGCCACACTTTCACATCAAGCTACAGGGAAGGCTGGAAAATATTGTTTGTAGTGGGAAAGGCATGTATGTGCTCTACTAAAACTCAGTGGGGAGTCTACTACTGAAAGGAAGAAGTGGAGAATGGTTCCTAGGGACCACTAACTAGAAGTCTAAATATAATACTCATTTTCTGTTGAAGTGCTTAGCCCGTAGTGGGTGCTCAGAAACTGTTAGCTGTTATTATTGGCACGTGTGGTTTCCATCTCTGCTTTTATGGCAACTTCCTTACTTTCAGAACTAAATATAGGATTTCAGAGACCAGGTTCAGAACCATGGAAACATTCCAGAACTTCTTCCAACTCCATACAACACTGACTTCCTTAGCCAGCCAGGAAGTTGGCTTGTGATCTGGTGATTTGGTCCAGCACTATATAGAACTAATGTGTCTCCATAATTTGTCTTGGCCCCTCTCCCTTCTTATCCCATTTACTGACTTCTGCCATTGTTGTAATGATGCTTCTTGGGATGGCAGAGGAGGAATCTCATTCCCTTCCCTCCAGCCAATGGTTCCATATTCCAGGTATAGTTAATACATTTGCTTTTCTATTGTGATTACAGAGATTTAAGTACCTACCTGTTTCCCTGCTAGACTATGAATTCCTTGAGGACTGGAACCACCATTTATAATTCTTTGCATCTCCAGTACGTAGGACAGTGTGTGTTACTGAGAAGTAACTCAGTTTGTTGAATTAAATATAATTATGGTTCAAATTTGTACATAACCTTCCAAGGAGTGGAATTAATAGAAACTAAATTTGGTACATTGTTAAAAGGGCACAAAGTGGCTTCAAGTTAGATTTTTAACTCAGCTGTCTTAAAACAAGAACTCTTATCTTCTGAAAGCAGATGTTAATGACCTTACACATGGATTTTAAAGAGGAGGTGATTTAAAAAATTCATTATCTTTCAGTTAATCCCATTGCTTCACACACTTATTCATAATATTCTACACAACACTTAATGTTTATGATTGCCCCCAAAGAACTCTTTAAATTCATATTGCTGCTAGTAATATTTGTAAACACCAACTCTACTTTTTTTTTCCAGCAAAGGAGAATTGTGAGGATCATTCATTTTTTCCTAATCTGCATATTCATCACTCTGCTGATGTGCCCTGAACTCTAGGCCTTTGCTCAGCAGTTTACTGTGCTTCCAGCATCTGCCAGTTGAAGTCCTATCTGTCCTTTATAATTCCAGTCAAACACTATCTCCTCCAATGAGTCTTCCCAGAGTCCCAACCAGCAGCTTACCCTCCCTCCCTGATGCCTCCAAACTCTATTTCTATCTCTCCTGTTCACTTTTATTGTACTTTTGAAAATCTCTCCTATTGTGCAAAGAGGCTCATAGAGTTGAACACCTTTAGATCCAGATAGTCTGGACTCCACCAGTGGGTGACTTTGAGCATTTTATGTGACCTCTTTAAGCCTCACCATTCTCATGGATAAAACTGGGTTCCTAACATCACTTCTCATGTTGATTTTTGCTGGATTTATTTATTTATTTTAAATGCAGTGTAACACACTTATCACCTACATGCCAGTCACTCTTCTAAGCACTTTATAAATGTTAAGTCATTTAGCCTCATGAACTATTATACCATTTTGCCCAGCTCCCAATCGACCTTTCTCTATTCTGACTTAGGGCTGGAGCTTGGGCCCTACAAATCAGTTCTTTGGCAGAGGGCTCCTGTTCATTTCTGCCAACAGGGCGCACTGAAAGGAGACTAAGGGCTGGAGAGGAAAGATTTTCTCCTTTCTTTGCTTGCTATTGGTTCCTTGCAGCATCCCCTCCAGCAACAGCCATTTACCCAGCAACAGCCATTTACCCTGCACCAGCCATTGGGCCCAGCCTCCAGCGCCCTTTCACAGCCTAGAATCAGCTTCCCAGGCCCCCGCAGACTTAGCAGCAGGTCTTTTCCACCACAAGTCCAGCTTCTGATGGTCCAACTACTTTGCTTTGTTCCTCCTGCCCTGGAGATGGAACCTGCGTCTTCCAGTTACCACCTGTGATTGCCTTAGTACTCCTTTTCTTCTCATCCAGCCTTCCAGCACCTGGGAAACCAGTTCTTTATATTAACTTCCTCTTGTTGAGATACACTTTGTGTGGTTCTGTCTCCTCAACTGGACCCATCTGTTATAGATTGATACCATTACTATCCTCATTTTACAAATAAACAAAACCCAGAAAAGTTAAATAACTCACCTGAAGTGGTCTGGGATTTAAACCCAGGTTCAGATGTCATGGTGGTCCCAGGACACTAAGGGCTTGTGTTTGTAAAGTGCTTGGCCAGGCCTGCTGCATGGCCAGCACTAAATGAACAGTGGTTCTCTGATTTCCAGTCATCATCCTCATAACCACTCTTCAGCCTTGCATCCTACCCAACACCCAGGACAGGGTGTGTGCAATCAGTGCCTATTGAATTGAGCCTGATTACCTAAACATGGGAGGACTGTGGCATGGAAGTGACTTGAGATAGAAAAAGGCATGGAAGAGACAATGGAGCCACGAAGCTTCTACATCCTGTCCCTCTGATTCCTTCCTTTCGAGTTGTTTCCAGGGTAACTAATTCTCCTTCTCGTCTTAACTCTCTCCCACCTCCCTGCCACACTTCCCCGTCCTCTACTTTGGATTCTTGACTTCTGTTTTTCTATTAAGTAGGAATAGATAGTTCTCTGACATTCTAAAAATATCAAAAAAGGAAGTAAAAGGGCAATTTTGTTGGGTAGCAGAAAACATGTTTCTTATTTTTCTGTTGCATTCCATTCTATTTCTCTACTCTTCTGTTGCATTGTCATCATTTTTAATACCCAATTTTAACGAGAAAAGAATATCTTTTAAATAACCACATTCCTAATAGATGTGGTCCACGGGGTTCAGTTATCCCTGCATAGTGTTATAACAAAATCACCTTGAAATGTTTGTTTATAAACTAGTTCTGCCTTCTGTTCAAGTAGTGGTTGCACCACACATAATTGCTTCCAGAGAGAAAGATACAATAGACTGCATTACGCCTCAGACCCCCTGCCTGATTCTCATTTAGTCTGAAGCTAATTCTTAAGGCCCACTTATGTTTCTAGCCTGGCATCCATGCCAGCTCTTATTTTCATGGCTGCTTTAGTCGCAAACAATTTATAATCCATTTTAGACATGCCCCACTTCTACCCCATAGTAGGAGTTCCAAGAAGAAAATATTATTCTCAATCAGAGTGATCAGGGAGAGAACTGCTTTTTGTAATACGTTTTGTGTATTTTCCAGGCCTCCAGATAGCCCAGAGGTTGTTTTAAAAACCTATTTTCTGCCCCTTTTGAAACACTCTATTCAAGAACTCAGTCCTCTGATGGCCACCGCACCATTTCTTCATTATGCCCTGGGCTCCTTGGCCGCCTCCTGCCTCACACGAAAGTTAGACAAAAAGGCAACTGTTAGAAAAAGGCAAGATGCGGAAACAGAAAGCCATGGCAGCAGCTGCTGAGCTAAGCAGCTGATAAAGGGGAACAAATTTGTGCCCTTAGTGTTTGTTTGGAGGTCAGGGCGGTGGCCCAGCAGGATGGGGGAGAGCTCTTTGTTCATAGTGTGATTTGCCCATCTGGCCCATTCAGCATCCCCTGGACCAGCTGACCCCTGCCACCAGCTTCACTAGCTCCTTCAGGGGCTCTAGGCTTGTTAAGCTATAATGAGCATAACCTTGAGTTTCCTAATTAACTCTGCAACAGTTGTGACACAATTCCATAATGGGAAACAAAAATATTAATAGTTTTCCTTGTTGACAGTCATTTCTTGGTGGGACAAAAATTATCAGTGATCTGAAGGTATTCTGAGGTTCTTACTAGAGTTTAGGTTATTTTTGATTTAAGTGTTTTAAAATTGTGTTTTCTATTGGTGAGATGAAGACACGCTGTTCCCAGCACCTTTGGGGTCTCTTCAGCTTTTTCACCTCAATTGGTTTTTGCTTTCCTTTCTCACAGATTTAGCCATTTGACTCCCCCTCCCAGTCTGTGTTTAGCCTCCAGTCCCTTGGACTGATTCACTGAGGATTCCCCCAAAGAGATGTAATTTGTTTTCTTTGTGTATTCATAGGTTTTGAGCTTCAGCTTATGTAGTTTGTTATTGTAATGGTTGTTATCTGTGTCATCAGGCAGCCCACAGAGCAGGCATTCACTCAGCTGTGAAACCGAATGAAGATTCTGACCACAAAGTGAATGTGTTTCCCTCCAGGTCGTACCAATTATTCACCACAGGCACCTTATTTTCAGGAATTCTTCTGCTTCTAAGAGCAGGTGGATTTAGTTCTCCTTAGCTTGAATTTTGGGTTTAGTATTAAATCTAAAACACTGACTCACAAAGGGTAGAAAGTGGAGACTGATGAAGCAGCACACAAATGATATGGAGTGAAGAGATATCTGTTTGCTTTTCAGGCATTGTAATTAGCTACACACTTTATTTACTGGTTTATTTGTAATTTTTACAGGCTTAATATTGCTGGCAAAGCAGATTTTGATATTTGAGCTCCAGCAACATGTTATTTGACACTCTGATTTGCACAAGGCTATAATCCAAAGTTGCTATTTAAGGTTGTCGACTCAGATTTTTGCCAATCTAAATTGCATGTTCTGGCCAGGCATGGTGGCTCACCCTTGTAATCCTAGCACTTTGGGAGGCCAAGGTGAGCAGATCCTTGAGTTCAGGAGTTTGAGACCAGCCTGGGCAAAACCCCATCTCCAGAGAAAATACATCTGTAGTCCCAGCTATTCAGGAGACTGAGGTAGGAGGATCACTGGAGCCGGGGAGACGAAGGTTGCAGGGACCCAAGGTCGTACCACTGCACTCCTGCCTTGGTGACAGAGTGAAACCCTGTTTCAAAACAAACAAATAAATAAATAAATAAATAATTTTATGTTCTTTGTATAGTAGCTAAGAGCTTTCTCTTTAAAGTCAAATACATCTGAGTCTAGATCCCAACTCTGCCGCTCACTAGCCATGTGATCCTGGGGGATTTACTTGATTCCTCTGAAGCTCAGTTTTCTTATCTATAAAATGAAGATAACAATAATAGTATTTGGCTTATAAGGTGGTTGTAAGAACTAAATGCCTGGCACATAGATCTTTAGTAAATATTAAGTATTACTATTGCAATACTTCCTCTGTATTCCCACAAAACAATTCTGGATGTAACAATTGCTGAATAAACATTGATTAAAATGTACTTAAGTGAATTTTCAAAGGCCCAGCCTTCAAAGGCTTAGTGTGAAATCTCTCTAAGGCAGGTTAATGCCCAGAGGTAGAGGCTGAATGTTCACTGAGTTTCATTGTATTTAAATTATCACAGTGCCCGTGATTTAGATACACACACACACACACACACACACACACGCACACACACACAGGTTTAGATATAATGTCAGGTTATATTAAAATGGAAGTCAGGGGAAGGTCCTCTGAGCCCCACTCATCTCACGTTGCAGGTAGGTTTACTTGCACTACTGGCCTTTACTAGTTCTACCTTTATCACCTATCAAATACTAGGACCTCAGCTCACCCCAATTTTGTGCATATCTAGGAGTCCACCAGCAGAGAGGCAAGTTTTCTATATAATCTGAGCTACAGGTGTGGCTCCTCTGCTCCCCTTCTGTTCACTGGGGCTGTGGCCACCTCTTTCCGCCCCCAGCACTGCTGGAACTCAGCTCAGATTCCCACTGGTGGCCCTGGCCACCGTAACTTCTGAAGCCCTCTGGGTAGCTGCTTCCCAGCTGGTCCTGTTTGAAACTCTGCTGTTTCTATAATATCTCTCTCTGCATTTCTGTGGTTCCTCACGTTTTCTCTCCTGCTGTTGCAGGGTAAGGTAGAGAGAAAAGTCAAGAACTCTTTGTAACATGGTCCCTTTAGATTTACCACGCTCTCAGAAGAGGGCAGGTCCCCAGCAGAATGGCATGGGCCTCTACAGATTCCGTTATTATATCACTTTTCTTTTTGGAGCACACAAATGGTCCCGGGCAAAGACCAGACCAAAGCAGATTCCAGAACAACCTCATGCCATACTGTGAACTTCTGCTTTCTCCAGGGCCTGCTTCTAATGCTAGCCTATCCTGTAAACATTTTTTGTTTACTATGGTTTTTTTCTGGAGGAGAGACACTCTCCATCTCTGCATTCAAGCTTCAGTAGGCCCACCAGGTTTAAAAGACCTACATGTCAGTCAGTTGCAACGAGGCTCAAGTTCCTCTTCATGAGGCTCCAAGGCCCCCTGAAAATCAGTGATGTACCCAGATGGCTCCTTAGATATCCCTGACTACCCCGTCATATTTAAGATGTTTGTCTGCCCCGGACACATGGCAGAGCTCTGGAGGAAGCTGTGTAATTTAAAAGATACCCATCTAAATCCAAGCTCTTAGCCAGCCGAAATACTCTGCCACCTATCTTTAAAAACATTTCATTTAACAAGATGCATGTGACAGAGATGAGGGGAAGAAAGGAGTTTCTTCACGAATCAGAAGTATTGAATTTGAGGTTTCTAAAATTCTTGCTAATTACAGGGTATATGCAATTACATAATTCTAAAGTTGGAAGGGATCTAGGTTTTGTAATAAATCAATGATGCTGCCAAGAATAGAAACTTTGCTCCCTGAAAAGCTTTCCACAGGCAGGGAGGCTTGGCGAGCCGGCAGTGGTGAGATACCTAATGAAATGGGGGAAGACCCCTTCTTTTCAGGAAGAAAGCTGTTAAAAAAGGATGCTCACACTTAGCAGCCATATTTTTGCCCTGTTATTTTTCAGCTTTTATCAAGCCTCATGTTATAAAAAGACATGTTCTCCTTTATAAGAAGAATGTGAGAGACTGGATAGATAAACAGCCCATATTCTGAGCACTAAAGCTCTCATAAGGAGAAAGTTCATGGCAATTAATAGATTCTAAGAATTTTTTATCTAATCATAAGAACTGACAAGCTCTAGCCAAGCCAAGAAGATGAAAATCCTAGAGAAAATAGGAACAGAGTAATAATAAATGAGAATTAGTAGAAAAGCTATCAAATTGGAACAGTATGTTTGCATTTATAAAATCTTGCTTACTAATCTATATAGAGTGTAGGACAGGATATTGAATGGGATTTTTCTTATTATTTCAGGATTTCAGCTAAAGCTCCAAGCTAAGGTCAATAGGTAGTACCCCACATTTTATAAAGAAACCAAGGAGCCACCAGACATGGCCTCCAGCGCTTTAAAGAGTGGCCAAAGGGATCCTCCAACTCTCACCCCTACCACCCCATGAGCAGAAAGCTGGACCCCATGGCTGAGGAGAGCATGTAGACAAAGAATGAAGCCTCCAAGGGGGCCACACATGGAGATGAGGTCTGCTGTAAGAGGGCACCCAGTATCTCAGTCTCTGGCTAGAGGCCTAGTGAGCTGCCCAATGTGGTAGGGCCACCAGGGTGGACCGCCATGAGGCAGCTCATGAGAGAGGCTGAACCATGGCCCTGGAGGTAGGGGATGCTGAAGGCAGAGGCTGACTTGAGAAGTCAGTGACTATGGGGAGGAAAGAGAGCAGTTTCGTGGTGGAGTGACCTCCTCCTCTTCATGATGGCTAGGGCAAATGGAGATCCTTGAAACCAGGGATACCACAGAAAGCAGCTGAGTCATTTGAGGGTCTTGCACCCATAAGGGGTCCCGTTTGGGGGATGAAGTTGCAGCAGTAAGAGGCTATGGAATTTGTCACCCCAGCTGGGACCTGAGCAAAGGGTCACAAGAGGTCAGCCAGGGAGCTCTTTATCTAAGTTGGGCCCCTTCAAGGGCATCCAGGAAAACCTGCTCTTGCATCCAACAACATAGCCAGCTTTGGGACACTTCCCCACAGATGGCATCGACAGCCATGAGAGAACTATAAAGAGCACAATCTAAATAAAAAGGTTTTTTGCCTTTTAGCCTCTTGAATCGACTTCCTGGGGCTTCTATAACAAACTACTATAAACTTAGTGGCTTAAAACATCAGAAATATATTTTCTCACAATTCTGGAGGCCATTCAAGGTGTTGGCTAGGCTGTTCTCTCTCTCAGGGCTCTAGGGGACAATCTGTTCCTTGCCTTTACCAGCTTTCGATGACTCCAGGTGTGTGTTGGCTTGTGGCGGCACCCGTCCAACTGATCTCCACAGTCACATTGCCTCTTCCTCTTCTCTGTGTGCTTCTGTTCTCTATGTTTCTTATAATGGCAAGCCCCTGTATGTAGGAACCTCCTGGATGATCCAGGATAATCTCAACTCAAGATCTTTAACTTCATTACCTCTGCAAAGATCTGTGTTTTCAAAAACATTCACAATCACAGTTCCAGGAATTCGGATGTGGACAGATCTTTTTGGAGGTCAAAATTCAACTGCTTACATTTCCATCTCCCTTTCCTCCTTCAACCCTGTAGGAACCAGAATTAGCAAGATTAGGTCAAAAAGGAGGGAAGCACAGACTGCGCCCCTCCTTCACTCCTACCGAGGTTCCTCATTCCATAGGAAGCAGGCCCAAGCTTGGGAGAAGAAGCTCTGAAATGAATGTGAAATTGGAGCTTTATATTATACCTCACTAAACTTTCAAACTTAACTTTGAAGTTTTAAGATGTCTGCCTGAGATTTTCTCAAGGGTCATGAAAGGGAGACTGGACCAAGCATAACTGAAGGTAGTAATGGGAAAGGATAAAAGAGGCATTTCCTGTTGCATTCCATTGAGTTCCGTATAATCAATAAACTGGTTACGCTAATACTAGTTAGTAGCTCATGCTTTTCTAATATGGGAGATCCGGGGTTTTTATTAATAAGAAAAGCACAATTTAGAGGTGAAGAATGCAAATATGTGTTTTCAGTGAACATCATAACAAATATCCATGGAACAAATATTAGTGGAAATATAAACTATAAAATTATACTAAATGCCAATCACTGATGTGAGAAGAGTAAGAATAAGAAGTTCTTTTAATAGCAGATACTCTTGTCCACCTGCCTGACCACTAATTGCAGATGTGGACTGATAAGAAAAGTACAGTGAAACTATTACCTACCTCAGTCCATCAAAATTCTAATAATGCAGCCTCAAATCACCTCAAACTTGCAAGAGCTCTGTCACATCGCTGGTTACACTGAATTATTAATGGAAACCCAAAGGTCACATGAAGAGCTAAAGAGGCAACTATCTGCTGGAACCATTGACAATCTTTTGTTGGAATTAGAAAAACTTTAAACCTAAATACCTCTTTTTAAAAAAATTCATTTTAATTGTAATTTTAACTGATTTCAGCTCATCTGTTCAGCTTGTTGCAATCTTTATAATGTTGACTTTGTAATCCAATGTGTTAGTGTTCCCTCAGAGTTTTACATTGTACACATTTGGTAAACTGGCCCTCTGGGACTGCATTAACAGGAACTTTGGAGGCAGGAGGCGCTCAAAGGCAGTTGGTGTAGTATTCAGTCAGCCAAAATATCAACACTGAGAAGCCCCCATTTAGTAATGTTTGCAGCATTGGGCTTTTTAGAGAAAGAGAAACATTAACACAAAAAGCTAATATAGAAGTCAATAAGAAAAGAAACTGCACGATAAGGATGGACTCAGTTGCATTCTGCCCAATCTCTCCTTTTCCTTCTTCCCCTACAGTAGTTATAGGTCTGCAAAGGGAGAATTCATCTTTACTTTAATAATTTTTAATCATCACAAGGAAAAACTAAAAGAGTGGATAAATCTGTTTTCAACAAGATGTGAAACCCTTCAAAAATCCATTTAACCTCAAGTTAACTGGAGAACAGGGTCATCTGTCTAGAGAACCCTATTATCTGATTTTTGGTATAATTAAGCTATTCTTTTCTATGCACTAAAGGGTGGTTGGAGGTATAGGGGAAAGGGGATTGGAGGGCAGAGAGAATTTAGTAGAAGGAAGAACTGATAGGAGAAGTAAGTAATATTAAAACATGAAGTTCAGAGATCAAGGAACTCTGAACACAGTCATCTTGTTAGATGTATCTCATAGACCAGATACCATCCTTCTGAGTGAGAATTTTAGCCAAAACAAAAAATGCTATCTAATTAGATGACACATCTGAACTAGAAAGACAGAGTTCTATAATTACCTGTTTGACTCTCCCATTGTGTGGAAGTGTCACCCCAGAAAGTATGGATCAATTTATTAATCATTAGAAAGAAAGTGAATGCTATTGTGTAACTTGGAGGCATTAAGGTTTATTTCCACTAATACTCTGTTTTAATACCAGGGCTTTAAGAAGGATTACTGAGTTCAAGAAACATAGATTTAAAGTAAGTTTTCCCATGCATGTGTCTCTTGCTTAGATCACATTCAATAATCCATTTCAGGCATGGGTCGTCTTGACTTACTATTGTTATTAGTGGATTATATAGATAGATGAAAACCCCTGCATACTTCTGTGAATGTCTTGAAACTGCCTGGGATCCTGGGCTGCATAGCCTCTTCCAGGCAGTCATGGTTCCTTCCCAAGGAAGCTTAAAGCAGATTTGATCATAATTCTGCCTGGCTCATAGGGCCAGAACATGGCAAATCCCAACAGGCAAATATACCTAAATGCTAAAATTAATAAAGCAGAAAAGAGGAGCATATAATGACTCCTAACTCTAAAACTTTGATTGCTGCAATGGAAGGCACCATGGATTTTCTATGCTGAAAAATCGTGGACAACAATGATCTCTTAAGAGATTAAAGGAGTTAGTTGGTTTTTAGGATACTATAAAAGCTTAGGATGAAAGATTAAAACCAAACCTTAATACTGGAGATATATATATATATATATATATATATATATATATATATAGAGAGAGAGAGAGAGAGAGAGAGTGAGAGAGCTAATGTTTATATATATATATATATATATATATATATATA
>CAUYLG010063386.1:0-98056 GCA_963573385.1 Cacajao melanocephalus
AGAGAGTGGCATGATATATTTAAAGTGCTGAAGGAAAAAAAACTTTTTAGAATATTATATCCAACAAAAAATATTCTTCAAACATGAAGGAGAAATACTTTCTCAGACAAAAAGGAAAAAAAAACTGAGGGGTTTTTTCAACAGAAGACCTGTTCTCAGCAACTACTAAAATATTTTCTTCAATCTGAAACAAAAGGATGTTAATGAGTAATAAAAGTCATCCAAAGGTACAAAACTCACTGGTAACAGTAAGTACACAGACAAATACACAATAATATAACACTCTAATTGTGGCATATATACTACTTAGAAATTGATTAAGAAGACTGAAAGATGAAACTATCAAAAACAATAACTACAGCTTCTTGAGATCTAGACAATATAATGTGAGTAGAAACAACAAAACATTTAAAAGCAGGAGCAATAAAGTTAAAATGTAGAAATGTATTTCTTTTTTGCTTGTTTGTTTGTTTCTACAATCAGAGTTAAGTTGTCATCAGTTTAAAATAATGGGTTATAAGATGTTATTTGCAAACCTTATGGTAACCTCCAATTTAAAAAACCTAAAATAGGTACCCAGAAAAATATAAAGTAAGCACTTACAATATGCCACCTGAGATAATTATTTTCACAAAAGGGAAGACAGGGAGGAAGGAAAAAAGAGAAAGCCACAAAAGAACACAGAAACCTACACTATGACAGAAGTAAGCCCAATCTTATTAGTAATAACATTGAATGTAAATGGAGTAACCTCTCCAATCAAAAGGCATAGAATGGCTATATGGATTAAACAAACAAACAAGACCCAATGATCTGTGTCTACAAAAAACACACTTCACCTATAAAGACACACAGAAACTAAAAATAAATGGATGAAAAAAGATATGCCGTGAAAATCAACATCAAAAAAAGAGCAGGAGTAGCTATACTTTTTTAGAAAAAATACATTTCAGGACAGAAACTATAAAAGAGACAAGGTTGTTATATAAATGGATCAATTTAGAAAGAGAATGTAACAATTTTAATATATATGCACTCAACACTGGAGCACCCTGTTATAAGTAAAATTTATAACAGCACAAAAATTTCCCTGTTATAAGTAAATTTTCTTGCAAAAGAAATAGCACTCAAAGATATGTCCGCTCAGCAAGGCAGTTTACTTCTATAGAAGGTTGCAGGGAACACAGACTGAGCAGTGATGACCACCGCAGGCTTGGACAAGCAGGGAAGGGGTACTTATGCCAGATGGGGCTCATCCCTACTGCTGTGCTGTCCCCTATTGGCTAGGGTTAGACAGCACTAACTAGATTAATCCTGATTGGCTATTTTAAAAAGAGCCAGGGTCCCAGCTGGAGTGCCAGGGTGGGTGTTTTGGAAGGAAGGATGGTTATGGGAGTGTCAGAGCAGGTAGCCAGGGGTGATCAGGTGACCGGAATGAGTCAGGTTGGATCAGGGGAAGGATAGGGAGCAGATATGAACTACTGATGAACCAGTGAAGAAGGTTGTTTACTGGAATTACAAGGAAGTTAAACTTTAAAATAGAGATTTAAAGAAAAAGACAGCTGAACATACTGACATACTGATTCTTTAAAGAGAAACTTGGGGTTCACTATAACAACCCAGATATGTAAAGCAAATATTAATTGAGAGAGAAAGATGGACCCCAACACAATAACAGCTGGAGACATCAACAACCTGCTTTTGGAACAGGGCAGATCATCCAGACAGAAAATTCACAAACATTGAACCTAATCTGTGTTACAGACCAAATGGGCCTAGTAGGTGTTTACAGAACATTTCATTCAATGGCTGCAGAAAACACATCTTCTGTTCAGCTCATATGTAATTCTCAAAGATAGATCATATATTAGGTAACAAAACAAGTCTTAAAAAGTGCAAAAAATATTGAAATAATATCAAATATCTGACATAATTGAATAAAATTAGAAATCACTAGGAAGAAAAACATTGGAAACTATACAAACGTGTACATTTAACAATATGCTGTTGAATGACCAGTGGGTCCAATATAATAAGAAAAAAACTTAAAAAATTCTTGAAACAAATGAAAATGGAAATATGACATACTAAAACTTATTGGATACAGTAAAAAAGATACTAAAAGGAAAGTTTATAGCAATAAGTGCATACATCAAAATAGTAGAAAAACTTTAAATAAACAACCTAATGATGAATCTTAAAAAAACTAGAAAAGCAAGAGCAAACAAAACCTTAAATTAGTAGAAGAAAATAAATAATAAATATTACAGCAGAAATTTAAGAAATTGAAATCAAAAACACAATACAAAAGATCAAAAGTTGTAAATTTGTTTTTTGAAAAAATAAACAAAATTAACAAAATTTTATCCAGACTAAACAAAAAAGAGAGAAGAGTTACATAAATAAAATCAGAGATGAAAAGGGGGACATTACAACCACAACTGCAGAAATTCAAAGGATCATAGAAACTGCCAACTACTATGAGCAGCTATATTCCAGAAAACAAGAAATGGATAAATTCCTAGACACATACAACCTATAAAGATTGAACCATGAAGAAATATGAAACCTGAATAGACTCATAACAAATAGCTGTAATAAAATGTCTCCCAGCAAAGAAAAGATCAGGACTCAATGGTTTCACTGCTGAATTCCACCAAACATTTAAAAAACTAATATGAAGCATACTCAAACTATTCCAAAAAATAGAAAACGCATTCTACAAGGCCAGTATTACCCTAATACCAAAACTAGACAAACAGACTCAAAAAAAAAAAAAAATGAAAACTTCAGGTCAATATCTCTGATGGACATTGATACAAAAATCCTCAACAAAATGCTAGAAAACTGAATTCAGCAACACATTAAAAAGATTATTATCAAAGAAGGAAAAGAAAAAAAAAGATTATCATGACCAAGCAGGATTATCCCAGGGATGAAAAGATGGTTAACATACAGAAATCAATCAATGTGATGCATTCAATTAACAGAATGAAGGACAAAAACCATATAATCATTTTGATTGATGCCAAAAAACCATTTGATAAAATTTGACATCTCTTCATGAGAATAAACCAAAAAAACTGGGTATATAAAGAACATACGTCAACCCAATAAAAACCATATACAACAGATCTATAGCTACTATCATACTAAACAGGGAAAACTGAAAGTCTTTCCTTTAAGATCTAGAATATGACACAGATAGCCACTGTTACAACTGTTATTCAATATAGTACTGGAAGTCTCAGCTAGAGTAATGATGAGAGAAAGAAATAAAATACATTCAAATTGCAAAAGTAGAAGTCAAATTATCCTTGTTTGCAGATGATATAATATTATATTTGAAAAAATCTAAAGATTCTACAATAAAACTGTTAGAACTGATAAATTCAGCAAAGTTGCAAGATATAAAATCAACATACAAAATTTAGTAACATTTCTATTTGCCAAAAGTAAGCAATCTGAAAAAAAGTAATTAATCCCACTTACAATAGCTACAGATAAAATAAAATACCTAAGAATTAACCAAAGAAATAAAATATCTCTATAAGGAGAGCTATAAAACACTGATTCAAGAAATTGAAGAGGGCATGAAAAATGAAAAGATATTCTATGCTCATGAATTAGAAGAATCAAAATAGTTAATATGTCAATACTAACCAAAGCAATCTAGAGGTTCAGTGCAATTCCTATTAAAATATCAATGACATTCTTCATAGGAATAGAAGAAACAATCCTGAAGTTTATATTAAACCACTAAAGCCCCGGAACAGCAAAAGCCACCCCGAGCAAAATGAACAAAACTGGAATAATCACATTACCTGACTTCAGGTTAAACTGTAGAGCTATAGTAACCAAAACAGCATGGTACTGGCACAAAAATAGACACATAGACCAATGAGAGAGAATAAAAAATGCAGAAATAAATTCATACATCTTCTGTGAATTCACTTTCAACAGAGGTGCCAAGAACATACATTGGGGAAAGAATAGTCTCTTCAATAGTGCTGGAGAAACTGGATATCATTATGCTGAAGAATGAAACTAGATCCTTATCTCTTGTTATATACAGAAAAAATCAAAATGGGTTAAAGCCTTAAATCTCAGACCTCTAACTATAAAACTACTAAAAGAAAACTTTGGGTAAACTCTCCAGGGCCTTGGTCTTGGCAAATGTTTTTCTAGCAATACCCCACAAGCACAGACCACCAAAGCAAACATGAACAAATAGAATCACATCCAGTTAAAAAGCTTCTGCACAGAAAAAGAATCAACAGCATGAGGAGATAACTCACATAATGACAGAAAACATTTGCAAACTATCCATCTGACAAGGAATTAATAATCAGAAAACATAAGAAGCTCAACTCTATAAAAAATCTACAAATTTAAAATGAGCAAAAGATCTGAATAAACATTTCCCAAAAGAAGACATACAAATGGCAAACAGATATATGAAAAGATGCTCACCATCGTTAATCATCAGAGAAATGCAAATTGAAACTCCCAGATATCATCTCACCCCAGTTAAAATGGCTTTTTCCAAAAGATAGGAAACAACACATGCCGGCAAGCATGTGGAGGAAGTGGATATCTCATACACTGCCGGCAGGCATGTAAATTAGTTAAGCCATTATGGAGAACTGGGTATATAAAAAACATACCTCAACTTTAAAAACTAAAAATAGAACTACCATATGATCTAGCAATCCCACTGCTAAGTATATATGCCAAAGAAAGAAAATCAGTATATCAAAGAGATATCTGCACTCCCATGTTTGTTGCAGCACTATTCACAATAGCCAAGATTTGGAATCAACCTAGATGTGTATCAACAGATGATTAGATAAAGAAAATGTGCTCTATATACACGATAGAGTACTAATCAGTCATAAAAAATAATGAGATCCTGTCATTTGCAACAACATAGACGGAACTGTAAGTCATTATGTTAGGTGAAATAAGCCAGGCACAGAAAGATAAACTTTACATGTTCTGATTCATTTACGGATACTAAAAATTAAAACAATTAATTTCATGGACATAGATGGTTAGAATGATGGTTACCAGAGGCTGGGAAGAGTAGTGGTAGAAGGGAAATGCAGATGGTTAATAGGTACAAATATATATATATATATATATATACACACACACAATAAATGAGATATAGCATTTGATAGCACAGCACAATGACTACAGTCAAATGTGCTTTAACATGTTACACATTTTAGAAAATCTAAGGGAGTACAATTGGAATGTTCATAACACAAATTAAAGATGCTTAAGGGGGTGGAAACCTCACTTACTCTAATATAATTATTACATATTTCATTCCTGTATCAA
The DNA here is from genome assembly GCA_963573385.1 of Cacajao melanocephalus. NCBI lineage: Eukaryota > Metazoa > Chordata > Mammalia > Primates > Pitheciidae > Cacajao > Cacajao melanocephalus. Next base: position 5,347 of record CAUYLG010063386.1, read on the forward strand.
TACATATCCCGTACCCCATAAATATATATATCTGCTATATAGCCATAAAAATTATAAGAAAATTTTTTTTAATTTAGCAAAATACAGTGAAATTAAGCTTTATTGTAGAGGTGTTTTCGTATAGGATAATCATTAAAATTTAGGAGTACTTTAGAGAAACACAAAATCTCAGAGAGAATGTAGCTGAAGATTAAGAAATCATCAAGGACATGTATAGAGTGAATAAATAAAATTTTGTCAGATTATAAATAAATATTTCCCAGAATGAAAGCCACTACTTAAACATAAAAAGATATGCTCTTTATATATATATAATAAAGCCATAATAAAGTGCTAGTAAACTATGGGGTTTTTACCTTAACAAGGTAAAAATTTAAAAAAAGACTCAAATAAATTGGTGAGTTTCTGCTTCAGCTATACAACAAAGGTTTTCTTCTTTTTTTTTGGGTGAGTAATCTGTGTCATTTAATTTTCTCAGAGTTCTTTGGGTGAGTAATCTGTGTCATTTAATTTTCTCAGAGTTCTTTGCCCACAGTTGACCAAATTCTTAGTTAGGATGAAAGAGTACTTTATTATCTGGAATTTTCAAGTGTTAAAAATTACTTGTAAGGAGTAATATGTTTTTTCTATATAATAGGTATATCCAAGAAAGACATTGGAAACCAAGTAGCATCTTTCCTTAAAAATCTTAGTCTTAAATGAGAAACTGTGAATTACACCTGCCTTGTCAGTTCTCTCCTTTAATCTCCAATGTAGGGACCACTTGTATTTTCCCTGTTGACTTCTGGGTCATTCATCATCTTCTCTTTTAGCAATTCCATGAACTTGCAGGATCCATCCAGACCCTTTTTATCAAGATTTGTTTTATTCTAATCTCCATTTACTTTTGTTTCTGTTCTTAATTGAGATGACTTTCCTTTGGTAGTTCTGTCATTATAAAAGCAAAAGTTTTCTAATTTATTTCAATATTATCCATCATTTCATTTCAGTCAGCACACTTATGTAGCTGTTCCCCTCTTATCTCCATGTCTGAGGCAATTCTTTGCATTTCTTTTTTTCTTGAATGAGCAGCACTGACTCAAAATCTCTTCTACTTATTATTTTTTTTTTTTAGTATATAAACCTTGGTGAAATTATGACATTTCTTTTTATTCTTAGTTTCTTCCAAGGACCTATCACTTACTTGTCATTTTTCAACTTAAACAGTAGGCCCTTAGCTTGTTTAATCAAAAATCCAACCTGTCAAAAAATGTTACTTAGGACAATTATTTGCAGATCAAAACCCTATATTTACTTTATAATTGCTGCTTAACATCTAAGGACTTGTTTTGTAGAGTGGGAAATAATTTTTTTCTGATGGCTTTAATTTTCTTATAAAGAAGTACTCCTTATAGAAAAGCAGCATGATTATTTTACTGCCATTCTTGATTTATTAATTTAAAAAGATATGATATTATAGAAAGAAAGTAGACTTTTATTGAGACAGAACTTGTTTTAATTCTGGTTTTCTCTCTTGTTAGCGGTATCATTTCTGTAGTCATCTCTGAGTCTCAATACTTTTATCTGTAAATTTTGGATAACAATATTCACTTTGTTAAATTGTCTTAAAAATTGATTGAGATAATGTAATGAAAGCTCCAAGTACAGTTTTTGAGTAAATTGGAATTAACTCTCCTAATAAGGCTGTCACCATCTGATAAAGTTGAAGAGTTTGATATGGAAAGTTATGTAGGGCATCATACATGTTCAAAATAAACAATAATTAATTTCCACACAAAACATTAAGATATATGTTAAAAGTTGGGTAGGAAATGAAAAAGATCCAGTGATTGCTCATTTTATACCTATTACAAAGGAATTTCGGACTTTAGTAGCTTTGTGTGTGGAGTAAAGATTTTAGAAAATTACTGATATAAAGACAAGATGTATTTGCAGAAGGAAAACTACATAAGGTGATGTGAAATACATTTGAGAGATAACCTTGAAGAAATTTTAGTATTAAATATATAGGAAAGCAACTAGTAAATTTTTTAAAAATATGTCACATGATGTAGAAGAAAAAAGAAAAAAATACAATTGTTTTAAATAAAAGCGACATTATTTTAAAGAAAACATTATTTTAAATTAAAATATATAACTTTGTGGTTTATCTGATATTAAATATTTTAACTCATCCTTGATGGAAGCATATCATATTACAATCAGTTAGCAAGTTAATATTTATTAAATGAAATGTAGATTTAAATATACTGTGTGAAAATTTGGTGTTGGGTCCAAATTTCAGAGTGTTTGTGAATTGTTTTGAAATTCAGTTTGATTTCACGGGTATTACCTTGAGGCATTTTGTAACAGCAAAGATAGATGGAAGCATAACTCATGTTTAATCTCACCCTTCATTGAAATCACCTGTGAGTAGCAGATTTACCCACAGTGCATTTCACAAATATGCATACACAATCTTACTTATAATTGTTAAGTACCAAAACAAAGCATGCTCATCACAAAATTATACCATCTGATATAATGACTTGGTACAAGGGATAGGTAATGAATTGTGAAATATATAGTAAAGCATATATTGCCCATCTCTAATAGATCACCATAGAAGTAAAAAAGTAATTTTGTAAGGAGAAATGTAAGAGACCTTGCTAAAGTACACTTTTGTTAGATGTTAAAGTTGTGTACCTTCAAATGTGTTCTAATAGAAATTTGAACAGGAACTTATAAAAATACACACTGTATTTTTAGTCTAGAAAATGGATGCAATGATAAGATAGAGTCAGTCAATTGTTAAAATTTTTAGAAATTTTGTGAGTTGATGAACATCTCATTAGTAGACTGGAATCACCCATGGTTGAAATAGTTACACTACGCCTCATGGCCTCTGCTTCTCCAGAGAACCAGTTGTTAAATATTTACCAGCACATGATTGGTTAAGGAAATCACACTTTCTATACTATCAACAAAAAGCAGTTATTTACCATTGGGAGAATCCTTCAGCATGTATGTTAGTTTTTTAAGATTATGTTTTATAGGTATATATTTATTGCCCAGTCTCAGGTATTTTATTATAGCAATGCAGGAACAGACTAATACAGAGACCTGCATCTTCTCATTTCTCTGCTCCCTCTTTCCTGGCAACCACTGTTTTATTCTCTATCAAGGTATATTTATTTAACCTTATAAAAAAATTTCACATACAAATGAGATTTTGCAACTATCGGATAGTTAATTAATATGAGACTTCTAACAGAAGAAATATTCCTTATATTTTTTTAAAGTTTCAAGTTAAAATATAATTTCCTCATAGAAACTTTGCACTTGGAGGCACAGCATTTTGTTCCAGAAACAAATGTTGAATATTCCATTAGTCTAGAAATTCATTTTCATTAGGAAAATACCATGAGGTAAAATTGTTTTGATTGACAGATATTTACATGTGTTACAATTTTTAAAAAAGGACACCATTACTACTTCCTGTAAGTTTTATTGACAATCTGGTACTTGGAACATAATTTTACTTTCAAACAAATAATATTAACCACAAAATGCTTCCAGGTAGAAAAATAATGTGATCCAAGATCCTGTGTATTCCAACGAAACATTTTAGAATTTGACGACTTTTCTATTATTCAATGTAGCAGTTAAAAAATTTAAGCAAATTACCATTTGACTTAGGTTTTGACAATCAACACTGATTTGACTAATGAGTGGATTGATTGGCATTGATAAAATTTAAAAATTTGGAAAATACATATGGATGGAGCAGTAAATAATTGTGTAGGATTGAGACTTTGCCACGTAACTCTATAATTCAGAGTGTGAAAAGAAGTTAAATTAGGTTTTTTCAAAGACAGTGTACTATTTACCATTTTCTTCCCATGCAGACAGCACTTACATCTTTAACAATGTATTAGCATCACCTGCTCTAAATCTTGCAACAATCTTTAAAGTTGATGGCAGACATTGATTGACCCACATCCTAGGCCCATTTATTTCCCTCTTTCTCTCTTCTGACCCATCATTTAAGGCACACATACATTATTTGTGTAGCCCACTGTTTTTTTGTTCCTGTTTCACTAAAATAATTAATAATTCCACTTGTAGCCATGTCATTGGTGGCAATATTATACAAACATTCATTTTAAATTTTAAGATATTTTTATGAAGTTTTAAGTGTATTAGTAATTTGGGGCTGCTATAATAGAAATACCATAAACTGCAGTTTATACACAACAAACATTTATTTCTGATAGTTCTGGAGGCTGGGAAGTCTTCCAGATCGAGGGAACCAGCAGATTTGATGGCTAGTAAGGACCTTTTCCTTGTAGACAGAGAATCTTGCTATGTTTTTACTTGGTATAATGGACAAACGAGCTCTTTTGGGCTGCTTTCAATAGGGCTAATCACGTTAGCAAGGGCTCCATTTTCATGGCCTCATCACATCCTAAATTCTCTATCTCTTAATACTATCGCATTTTGGATTAGGTTTCAACATATTAATTTTAGGGGACACAAACATTCAGATCATAGCAATATGTTACTCAGATAAATCTAGAAGGCCAAAGTCTGCAACTCTTACAAATTGTCTATTTTAAAGTTAAAAGCCCTAATTCAGAGAACAATTGCAGTTCTACTATATAAATAATTCCTTATAATTTACTGCATATTGTCCTGAGGTTTTTGTATGTTTAAACTAATTGAGTTTTTACAACATCTATGTGGGGTAGTTTCCAGTAACATTCTCATTTTACAGATGAAGAATTTGAGACATAAGGAAGATTAATACTTGCTTCCGTTGTTAAATAGACAATGTAAAAATTCAAAACTAGGAATCTGGCTTTAGAACTCATGCTCTTGACCACTATGTTATACAGCATATGTCAAAGGTGTAGATTATCTGAGTGCATTTTGGAAAATGGCAAATTTCATAAGCATAAATAAGCAATTTAAATGGAAACATTTTGATTAAAATGTACTTTATTTGATTAACCCCGGCAGGGTGGCAAGCTGAATCTATGCCTTAGCACTTTCTTTGGGGCCAAATTATTTTATTCTAATATGAACTACACATACTCCGATATACTCCTTCTTACTTGAAGCTCTAAATATTATGGTCATAGTAAAATTTATTGGTTATTATGTTTAGGGAATGATATGGGGGAAAGAAAGGACAATGAAAAAGCAGTGCTGGCTTCTATGAGAAAAATTACTACTGATTATGTGCTCTTTTGGCTCTCCTTATCCACACCACTTTTGCTCTTTATTGCCACATATGGGGATTTTGATGTTTAGGTAAGAGGCTAATGAGAAGTCTATGTATAAATTACTGTTTAAAGTTGGGGAACAAGAGAAGTTTCTTCCTTCTTCTGTCAATCTCTCTCTCTCCTCTCTCTCTCTCTCTTTCTCTTTCTTGAAGAGTAAGAAACAAAGCCTTAAATTCCAGCATTAGTAAGACTTGATGGTATCTGTAACCACAAAAAAATATGCAGGAGAAAGTAGAACTGGGCATGATTTAGCAGAAAAAAATTTTTTAAAGTCTAGGTATATAAGGAGGGTGAGAGTAACAAGACTTAAAATCATTTGTGATCATGCCATAGAAAAGTTTGGTAGTTGGAGGCATTCCATATCAGAGAAGCTATACTTGTTGGAAATTTGTATAAGAAATTTCCCTCTATGACTTCTGACTGGTAACTCACAAAAGACAGCAACTGAACCAGAATATATCCAAACATGGAGATAGCAAGAAAAGGGATGAACAGTTAGAAACACTTGGTTTTAAGCAGGGAATTTCAGAGAAGATCAGCATATTAACTAGTGTGACCCCTTTTGTCTTCACCCTCTTTACCATTATACAAAATGTCAGAAGCAAAGCTTACAACCATGCAGGCAGGAGAGAGGGGAACTTTTATTTGTGAAGAAACCAAAGTGTCTCAAATTGGAGACATGATAAAATTTGAAGTCCCCCAAGTACAAAATGTATCTCACTTCCAGACTAATCACCATTAGTAACCCCAGCAGTGGATAAGCCATGCCTATTCAAAAAGACCTTCAAATCAACTTTTCCGTTACTTACTCCTAAATGGGAATATATAGCTAGGAATCAACAGACATTTATGGAAAGCTTATAGCAGGAGATTGGAGATCAAAACTAATAAACATATAATGGAAACTTAGCGAAAACAGACAATATGAGAAATTTTTTAAAAACCCTTTGCATGGAAAGCCTAAGTCACATTCTCTGTAAGATAAAAGAATATATATTGAGGCAGGGCTTGGTGGCTCATGCCTATAGTTCCATCACTTTGGGAGGCCTAGCTGGGTGGATCATGATGTCAGGAGATTGAGACCATCCTAGCCAATACGGTGAAACACCGTCTCTACTAAAATACAAAAAAATAGCTGGATGTGGTGCCACATGCCTATGATCTTGGCTATGCAGGAGGCTGAGGCAGGGGAATCACTTGAACCAGGAGGCAGAGGTTGCAGGGAGCCGAGATCATGCGACTGTACTCCAGCCTAGGGACAGAGCAAGACTACATCTCGAAAAAAAAAAAGATAGATAGATAGACCTTGAATCAAAAGCACGATGTTAGAATAAAGGAACAATCAGAGAATAAGGAAAGCTTTTGGAAATTAAAAATATGATAGCTAAAACATAAAATGGCTGGGAGATATAATTAAAGAAATTTCATAGGAAGTAAAGAGATGAACAAAGACAAGATTAAAAAACTGTGAATCAGTCTACTGGGCCCAATATCTGAAAAGTAAGTATTCCAGGAAAAAAAAAAAAAAGAAGAAGCTATTGGGGAGAAAAATTACCAAAGACACTATGAGAAAAATTATCATACATGTAAAGTTTACTTTTCCAGGTGAGATGTCTTAATGAGAGCACAATGAATAAACATTTCCAATAGCTATTGCGATAAAATTTTAGGGTACAGAGGGTAAATGGAACATTAATAAAAGTATCAGTGGAGAAAAAGTACATTTCAAAAAACAGGAATCACAGTGAAATATGACTGCTCAATAGCAATTTCAAATACTAGAGAACAGTAGAACAATAGCTTGAAACTTTTCTAAACAGAATTTGATAAATGGTCAAACTACAAACACATAGGAGAGTATAATTAATAAGTGGTCAGAGAGGAAAAGACTGAAAGCTTTCCTGTCTCTTGCATATCTTCTCAGAAAGCCAATAGAGAAGGGCCACTGCCATAGCAAATAAGTAGACTAAGAAACAGGGAGAAATAGATCTATGATGAAGTATAGAAAACATAACAGAAAACGGAAAAAGATTCTTACTATAATAGATGTCTACAGAATGAAGATCCTGATTAGATTATGAAAGAAGAAATACTCCAGGACAGAGGTCTTTATAAAACAAAAGGAATAAATATATTCCAAATAATTGGTTCACGCAGGAAATTATATAACTCAAAAATGGCAAATAAAAATATTACGCAATTATTAATTCAAAGAAAATAGAAAGTCTCTTGGGAAAATAGTAATTACAGATGTTACTTTGCTATAGGTTACAATAACACATATATTGATTACTGTTTCAAACAACTGAATTGAGAGGATGTGGGAAGAGGAGGAGTGCATAAGAGATAATATGTGTTTTCTATAATAGGAAGTCAATAGGAAAAAAAACAAAATTGATACAGGATGAAAGATATTTGTTGTCAATCAGCTGTTTTCACCAGTCAGGAGTGATAGATTCCATCTGGATCCACTAATAACATAATGACTGTGTTTCAATTGTGGAACAAATTTGTTGCTTCCTTCTTTTTTCTTTATATTGTCACCACTGGTCCTGAGCTGAACCTACTCATTTTCTTTCAGCACTTCCAGCATAAAAGCTGGTCTTAGACCAGTAACGGAGCTGTTTATCAAATAATACGGTTTTTTTTGTTTGTTTGTTTTTGTTTTTTTTTTCTGGAGATAGAGTTTCACTCTTGTTACCCAGGCAGGAGTGCAATGGCATGATCTCAGCTCACCGCAACCTCCCCCTCCTGTGTTCAAGCAATTCTCCTGCCTCAGCCTCCCGAGTAGCTGGGACTACAGGTGCACCACCATGCCCAGCTAATTTTTGTATTTTTAGTGGAGACAGGGTTTCACCATGTTGACCAGGATGGTCTTGATCTCTTGACCTTGTGATCCACCTGCCTTGGCCTCCCAAAGTGCTGGGATTATAGGTGTGAGCCACCGCACCCGGCCAATATATGTTTTTGATGTTGCCATAGACATTAAATTTTATACAAATTTCTCTATGTTATAGTCTGACAGATCTAGTCAAGCAGCTGTACGTTTATTTATCAGTCAACAGCATCTTAGATAGTTTGGGCATTTGTATGTATTAGGATTCTCCAGAGAAAAAGAACCAATAAAGGAGAGTGAGAGTGAGAATGAGAGAGATTTATTATGAGGAACTGGCTTACAGAATTATAGACACTGACAAGTCCCACAATCTGCCATCTGTAAACTAGAGACCTAGGAAAGCCAAGTGTGCAGTTTAGTCCCAATACAAAGGCTTGAGAACAAAGTTTTAGTCCAAAGGCAGGAAAAGTCAAATGTTTCAGTTCAACACTTAGGCAGAAAGAATAAGGGGCGAATTATGATTTTTTTTTCTTTTTATTGTATTCAGGCCCTCAACAGATTGGATGATACTCACCTATATTGGGGGAGGGCAATATGCTTTACTGAGTGCACAGATCTCAGATGCTAATCTCATCTGGAAACACCCTCACAGACACACCCAGAAATAATGAGAGCCAAATATCAGGGCATGCTGTGTGAGCCAATCAAGTTGGCACCTAAAATTAACAATCACACATTCTAATGTTACACTTTATCTCTTTAACTAAAAGACTTTACCTCATAAGGCTGGCTACCATACTAATGAGATATATGATTAATTTTTTAAAAAGGGTAAATGTTTCTGTACAAAGTTTATAACATGATACAGATAATTTTAAGAGATATGTCCAAGTATGATCAACATCTAGTTTTTCCTTTTCTTCCTATGGCTAGATGAGGACATGACTCCTGACAAAAGATAGAATTCCCTGTCTATTCTCTTTGCAATTAATTACACAGCAGTATGGCTAACAATAATTGGTTTTTCTTTTCTTTTTAAGACAGGGTCTCACTATGTTGCCTAGGCTGGAGTGTAGTGGTGCAGTCACAGCTCAGTGAAACACCAACCTCCTGGGCTCAAGCAGTCCTCCCACCTCAGCCTCTCAAGTAGCTGGTACTACAGGCATTCACCACTACCCTGGCCTAATTTTTGTATTTTTTGTAGAAACATGGTCAATGAAAATATATTTAGCTGATAAGCATGCTTCATTATGTCTATTTTTTTCTGCTCTAAATAAGTTAGAATACCATATCAAAGCTATTTAGAACCAGTATTTTAAATTATAGACTCATAAGAATCTAAAATGTATTAATGATGAATGAGTATATGACTGTGTTCAATATCATTCCTCAGTAATATATTTATAAAATAATTGTCATAGGCAAGAAATTATTTGTGGTTCTCACTCATTGCCCTCATTTAAATTCATTCTGCTATATATTTAAAGACTTTAATTTTAAAATAGGTTCCTAGGAGATTTATTAATCAATACTCATGCCATTCTATGTTATTATATCAAAGGATTCTTGCCTCCAATTTATTTTTTTTGGAATAAAGGAAGACAGAAATAAAATATTTCAGGATTCAGCAAATCTCTAAAAATAATGCTGAATAAAACAAGAATAACCTTTAAGGAATGCATCATTGATGGTATACCAAATATTAGCAATAATAAAACATTTAAAAATCTATGCTTTAATAAAAAATGAATCACAATAAAGTCAGTGAAGACTTTCTTATAAAATACTCTCTCAGTATTACATTTCTTACCCTGCTTTCATTCACATTCCTCTCCTTAAAGCTTTAACAATTCTGCTTTTCTTTTGTATCATTTTAGACCACATTAAAATCTTTTTTTGGCAAGATAAATGTTTTGTGATTTTTTTCCCTAATACAATTAAATTTAATAAAATTTAAAAAATATATACATATATTTACACACATACATATATAGGTACGTGCACACATACATTTATGTATGAGTGCATATACATGTGAATGTATATATTTTTAAGTGCATCTATGCATATATAGTCTGATTTTGTGTGGGTGTGTGTGTGTCTGTGTGTATTTGGAGACTGAGAAAGCATATGCCTCTCAAATAGAGAATTCACTCTTCGGTGCAGTAGGAAATGTGAGTTTGAGCTATTTCTGTTCATTAATAATAATAACTCTCATTGTTTGGTCATTTCACGTGTAGGAGGCATTCTAAGAAATTTACTTATCTCCTTTAATGTTTATAAAAAGTCTATGGAATATGCATTATTCCTATATGTAAAACCATAGTGTGAAAAGAAAATCACCCATGATTTTACTCAGCAAAAACACTATAATTATATTTTGAAGTCAGCATCTGTGATTAAAAAAACAACAACAACAACGACTGACTGCTTAAGCCCCTCAATATACAATTGTGTTCAATATGAAGCAGCAATAAATCAAGTGAATATGGAGTCTTCAAAAAAGCAAACACATACTATATGAAAAAGATGGGAAAGGAGGTAACATATATCAAGCATTGATATTACAAGAGTTGAGCTACCTGTTGAAAAACATATGGATCAGTTTTCACAAGAGATAAAAAATGTGTTATGAGGAAATAAAATATGGTGATATTCTAATGACTTCCCTTGAATAGAACAAATCAAAAAGCTCTGAACTGATATAACCAAACAAAACATGAAAAATAAGGAAGTAGGTAAATTCAGTGCTACTATCACTTATCTATGATATCCATAGTAATGCTGTTTTAGAATGTAAAATGAAACTTTTTACTTGGTGGTGGAAATTCTTTGTTGTTTTTGTTGTATGTACTTCAACGGACATTGCTTACTGCTATTGCTGTTGTGATAAAAATTGGAAACTACTTCAAAATCTTTAGTCATACAAGTTCCTAGGTGAATTTTGGAAAACTTTAAAACTGTCACTCACTCTATTGCCTTAACGTTTAGCCTTCACTAATAACTGATCAGTGTCTTTTTTCTACAGCTGCACAGATATGACCCTCTTAAATGCCATTTTAGCCATCCTCCTTTCTCTTTGATTTTTGTGTAACACTCTCATCTACGGCCTTCAAACTAACTTAGATAAGTCAAATTCAAAAGCGACTGAAATATTATTAAGTAAAATGGAAACTAACGAGGCATTAGGACAGATGTTCTCAATTCTGTTCCCACCCTTGGTTAGTCAAATTATTGCAGAGATGCTTGAGGGCATGATACTTTTATGACTCATTACCAATTTCAGATCAAACCTGAGACTCCGTTTTTGATCATTGACCAGCTGGTATCAGATCAATCATACCGTCAATAGCAATTTGAAAGGTTGGAAAAAATGCAAAACATCTTTCTGAAGACTTTAGAAATCTACCCAAGGAGACAGGCCTTGAGAATTATAGAGCTCTGAGGGTAGTTTAGAGGTTGAACTATGTCCCCTCAATTCATGTGTTAAGGTCTGAACCCTCAGTACCTCCCAATATGAACTTATTTGAAAATAGAGTCATTACAAATGTAATTAAATTCAGATGAATTCCTTTGAGACTAAGAGGGGTACCTAGTCCGATATAACTGTTGTCCTTAAAGGAAAATTTAGAAACAAGAAGGGAAATTTAAAAGCAGACACACACGGGGAGAATGTCATGTGAAAATGAAGGCAGATATTGGAGTGATGCTTTCATAAGCCAAGGAATACCAGATTGCCAGAAAATAACCAGAGTTATGAGAGAGGCCTGAAACAGATTCTTCCTGTGTTAGGGCCAGAGACTTGACTCCATATCAGACTGAAGACTAGCCAGGAAGAGGCAAAAGCCCCTTTCCATAACACATGCCCATCAGTGTCATGTCAGTTTACCATTGCCATGGCAACACCCAGGCAGTATTGACCCTTTCCATGGCAATGACCCAAAAATGACACCATTTTTTTGAAAAATTCTAAATAACTTGTCCCTTAATTTGTATGTAATTAAAAGTGGGTGCAAACATGACGGCAGAACTGGCCCAGAGCTGCTACTCTGCGCCCACTGCCTGTGGAGCGGCCCTACTCCACAACGAGCAGTACCTCTGCTGCTGCTGAACACTGCTGCTTCAGTAAAGGTTGCCATCAAACACCACTGGCTTACTCTTGAATTCTTTCTAGAACACAGCCAAGAACCCTCCCAAACTAAGTCCCAATTTTGGGGCTCGCTTGCCCTGCATCATTCCCTCACAGCTCTCAGGAGAAATCAATCCTGCCACACCTTGATCTTAGACCACTATACCCTAGAACTATAAGATAACTAACTTTCACTCAGCTAGCAAGTGTATGGTACGTTCTTAAGGCAGCCTGAACAAAATAACACAAGTTTAGGGAAGCACATTATGGTGCTGTTTTGCCTCAAAACGTTTCTTCACAAATAATAACGCAAGACCAGAAAGTCAAAAAAGCTAAGCGGAAAGCAATAACCAAGGGACTAGAAAACCAAGCCAAGTTTTTAGCAGTCATGTTACTGGAGAGGCGAAATTTGGTATTCCGTCTTCCCAAACAGCCAGTTTTGAGGGGCTGAAGTTCAGGAGAAACAGGAAACACACTGAGATTGTATAGTGCCTTTCCTATCAAGACATTTGAAGATTTTTTGGAGGAGCAAGAGGAAAGCCGAACAAAGCAGCAGAGTTGCTGAGAAGCCAAGTGAGGCTTTTGACAGTCTTCACAATGCTAGGCAGCCCCTAGGAATGTGGTGAGGTTTAAGATCCATGAGAGAAGAACTGTGAAAAAAAAAAATATATATATATATATATACAGCAAACAACCACCATGGCATGTATATGTAACAAACCTGCACGATCTGCACGTGTACCCCAGAACTTAAAGTGTAATAAAAAAATGTATATATATCAATCAAACTTTCAGTTAGAGATCTATGATAGATGTTAGATAAACAGGAAATAGAAAATTTCTCAAAGTTCAAAATTTCCTCAGTTCTAGATGAAAATTACTCTAATTTTCTCTATTTTACCTTTTGGTCATTGAAAAGAAAAAGGGAGTACAACTTTCGGGAAGAACATACATTGATAAGCATTTCTGTAATTTCTGATAGAGTATACTCAGAATTCAAGTAAAATGTAACAGCAAAGTAAGAAAACCAAAAAGTTAAATGGTAGAAACAGAGAAACCTACAGCTCATCCAGATATTGTAATGATCAGGTATAGAGTTTTATAAAATCTTGATTAACAAAATGACAATATGAAGAAAGTCTCTAGAGAATCGAGAAACAAAATAGAGTTATCAAATATCAAACATTATATTTCAATTTCATCAACAGAAATTTTTCAGTGATAACAAAATTATGTGTTTTGTTATGCAAGAAGTGTAGGATCATTATTTTATTTGATAAAGAATAGTTTGAAGTATAAATATTTAAGTTACTGAAACAACTATCTTCAAGTATATCTCCAGGCATATCTCTATTAAGATGTATCAAAAACACATTAGGTACTCAATACTTAATGTCAAGAAATAAATAAGTAAATGGTTTTAAATAATAATATTTATTCATGTTCAGAAATTAATGAAATTCTAAAACATCTTCTAAAAGGAAAAAAGAGAAAAAGATTCTGAAAGAAATAATGAAATGATGAGTTTCTTAGACCATGCAAATTAATTCCATTTTAGCTCAAAATTATGACATGAGCTGCCTGCAAAACACACTTGTAGATTATAGCACCTAAGACTCATTTATTGGTTTGCACTTTCTGAATGGACATGTTGGTTAACTTTCCTCACCACTCTGCTTCCTTGTTTGCTCTTGTGCTCACTTGTCTCCAACGACCATTCCTTGGGCAGCATCTAGCAGCTTGAAGCTGACCAAGTTCTATCCATGCTTCAATGACCAAACCAAAATACAGCTCCTTCAGGGAGCTTTTCTTGATCTCTCCAACCGGAACTGACCTCTCCTTCATCTGGATCTTCTGGCATTTGGTCCCTTTGTTATGGTGCTGAGTCCACTGCCATTTCCTCCAGTGCTCTTTCTAGTTCAGTATTAAACAGGACCTCTACTTCAGAAGAAATGCATCGCTTTCATAATATCTAATTGTTATATATCATAATTAGAGATGAAAACATTTTGCTAGTAAAGAATATCTTAATATTCTTTAATTCTAGAGCTATTTTTCTATAGAGTATATATAAAGTTAGAAACAGAATTGCAAAGGACAGGGCTATATATTCGCTTTTCAATGAAAAATCAGTTTGTCAGTTTGGTACAAGAGTCTTGAGAGTTCAGAAGTGTGAACAAGTTAAAAATTCTATAAAGGAGTAAATGACTAGAGAAATTTTGAGAGGTGATGGTAATGGCAGTGAAGGTGGTGGTGGCAAATTACTGTCGTACATTTATGGAACACTAAGTGTGTGATTAACAAAAGAACTATATATTCAAAAATATTTCCAATTTGAATCTTTTGTGGTATAGAACTTTATTTTCTAGAGTCCACATAATAGTACTCCAAATGGCAAAGGCCACTCAGAAAAGATGTTTGAACAGAAAGGCAAAATATGGAAGAACACATACAAAACTTAAGAGGATATATAAAATTAGAAAAGATAACGAAAACTTCAGTCCATTTAGTTTTAGTTCTTTGTTCTATCAAAATTATTTTTATGGGTGAGGACAAGAGAGATTAAAGAAGAATGGAAATCAGATTGTGAGTTCTCTTTAGAAAGTCGGGATGATCAGCAGTTTACCTTGGCCCAAATCTAATAGTATGCCACACAGTTAGCAGGACTTTTCAGTGAGCAAAGGCCTTGCTCTCTTCAGTGTGAGGGCCTAAATAATGCAGATTTTTATGATAGACAATGAATGTTGATTCATCTTTCTCCTAGAAATTCAGGACACATCTGTGCTATTTCTAATATAAATTACATTAATCAGAGATTCATTTATTCCAAGTAAACTGTTTTGAGGCCCTGTAAAGAAGCAAGTGCCTTGAGATTTCAAAGTCTTCAGTTCAAGTCCCAGGAGAAGGGAGATCTGTTTTCTCTTAGACAGTGAAAATTGTTCCTGGAAAAGAGCAGAATTTCAATCTCTGATACTATATAGTATATACTGACAGGTAAATATTGTCCATTTTTTCCAGTATTAAGTATAATTTCAGTACATGGTTCTGGAATTCCCCTTTCTGATGAAAAAGAATGGCAGATAAGCATAGCTAAGAATAAAATTAAAAACAAAACACATAGAGATGAAAAGTCTTGATATAAAGTAAAGGCATACAAGGCCCTCTCATTCTTTCATTTCCTATCCCTACCCCATATGCTTGTTATCATATAAATTGTTCATTTCTAAGATGCCAGTGTGAGAAGAATGTTTGATGTCAGCAACCTTCTCTTTAGTCTTTCATACAACTCTTCCTACTCTACCATCTCCAGTTCACCTAAGTTTTTTTCTGCCTGACATCTGTATCAGGAAAACTCAGGAGACATGTTGCAATGCTCAGTGAGGACCCAGATCTTAAACCTGGTGGTTACAGATTATGTGCCACACCACATAGCGCTTACTACTCCAGCATTCATTTTTTTTCTGTAGGAATTTCTGACTCATCCATTCGTTTTCCCCTTTTACATGCTCTAGGCCATCACCTGGTACCATAGAATACAGTGGGAGAAATCACCGGCTTTGTTCAGGCCTCCTGTTGATTTTGCTTGAGAGATGTGCAGTACAGAATTCTCCAGTTCATTAAGTAAGAATATTAAGGCAATGTACATCTGCCCGCCTAAATCATGCTCCACTGCTGACAGATAATCAGGAGGGTGAGCAAAGAAGTTAGTCTTTGATATGCAGGATGCTGTTATTGGCGCAAAGGCTCTCATTCCATTAATACAATTGGTCATCACAGCACTTTTAGAGAAAATTTTCAGAGCTTTAAGAACATGGAGCATATATTCAGAGGAAGCCGAAAGAAATAACACATTGAAGCCCAGCGTCTGCCCTTGGTCAGGTTGCCACAGTCACCAGGGATACTTTTAAATTATACAAATACGTTATTGTCAAAACATTTTTACAAAGGATATTCAGGATATCCTGCCATGTGCTTCTTGTTGTCTTTCAGGGAAAGCACCTCTTTAGAAGTGAACTCATAAACCACCTGTCAAAATCTGATTTTCTGTAGAAGGTTGTTAAATATTAGAGCTGAGATGCAGCAACAGATATTTTACCAACATACCCACATGTGAATAATTTTAGAATATTTTTGGCACTGAAAATACTTTATGTTAGAAAACAGCATGTAATAAAACTGACTGAAAGGCTCACATTCTTTGTGAGAAAGGCATAGCATGATGAGTTAGAGAGACAGGAAGGTGATAATGCACAATAATTGAGTGCCATTGGTGAGAAAAAGCTAACCTTGGCCTTTATATTTTTTCAGCCAACATTAGAAAGCCATGATGGCTGTTGAGCATATGACTATGTTCTTGGTGCAAAAGAAAAAAGGAAAATATAAACAAACTGAAAAAACAAAAACAAGAAAATAAATAAATAGCAATGGTGCTTAGAAAATTGCTTGCCATTACTGCTTAGTGTAGAGGCCACTGGCAGCTCACAGGTCACAGTGATATTTATCAGCCAAAGATTTCAGCTGCATGTCCCCATGACTTAAGCTACATATTTCTTCCCCTAAAATGTTTCCTTTCGTCACCTGTGACATCCATGGGCATGCACTACTCAAATCTTACGTCAAGAGAGAGCTCACAGTGAGGGATGCTGACAGCCTCCAGCTGCCTCCTCTTTGTGATCCAGCACAACATTCATACCAGGGCCATGTCCTTCCTGGGCTGCTCCCAGCCAATGACTGATGGTGGCGGTCTTGGAAGGTCCAATCTTTGCTCTGAGGATTCCCCATCAGCCTGCTAACATTTTCTCAGGCTTTTACTGTAATCTGAGACTCTTCTTACTTAATTCTTCTACCTGCCTGCATTACTGCTACATTTCCCTATATTCCTCACAGATATTTTGTCCTACAAATCTTTCCCACATTTAATTCCCTCTTGGCACTGCTTCTCAGAGTCCCTGAACTAGACACATGTCCAAACTGATCACATGTGCTTGTAAAAAATCAAGACCAAGTTCTAATGCCATAACCTTCATGAAGTCTGTTCTAATTTTTCTAATTGGTTATATTATCTCATTCTTTGAACTCTTTCCCATGAAAAAAATTGTATTTTTTTAATGAGAGTTGTGTAAAACCTATCTTCTTTTATTTTAATTTGTCTGTTGCTTTATTTCTATTAGAGGATAGACACTATTATGCCACTTTTTAAAATATTTATGATTCCACATTCCTTACTACACTATCTAGCATATACTAGTCATTGATAGACTCTTTGCTCAATTTAATCAAATGTATAATTACCATACTCTATAGGACATTTAACAGCCACTACACAGCATGGGCTGCTCATTCTCGTCAATGTATGCTATTTTCAAAGGACAAACTTTTCCCCTTTATTTATTCTGTGGGATTTTCTTAAGGTTCTATTTGAATTTCTTTTTAGTAAGGACTAACATATTCAGAATTCTTTGTTCCTATTTATTAATGTATCTTTCTTTTTATTGAACACTTGTATGTACTTGGCCCTATGCTAGATGATAAAATACAAAGTTGAGTAAGACATAGTGTCTTGTCTTCAAACAGTTTAGAGTGTAAGTAGGAAACACCAATATTAAAAAAAGATGGTAATACAGTCTTTAAAAGTTCATGATGTATGTTTGTACATGATTCAGTAATTGCATAGAAAAAGAGATAGCCAATCCCACATGAGAAATCAGGGGAGTCTTTATAGATATGATAATATTTTTCTCTGATTCCTAGATATTTATAGAAATTTACATTGTATAAAACAAGAAGTGTTTGGTAAATGCCAGGAATCACTCCCTCTCCCCTTGAGTAAGTTAAGACTTGCTGCCCCCACTGCAGGGAGTTTCACAAGAGGGTCCTCAGCTGACAATTCAGTTAAAACAGTAAACAAACAAACAACTTCAGCTAAGTGCATGCCTCTTTCTGGGTAACCCATCCCCAGTGACTGATCAATATCAGGGTAAAAATGTTCAGACCTCTTACCCTTAACTGGGACAATTCTGAAGATCTGGTCCAGCTGAAGAACTTTCTGTGGGGTTGGCTGACAACTTTGTTGAGACTGAATCACTAATCGATTTCTCTCTCTATCTAATCCTGCTTACATTTTCTCCCTTCCATAGGTTTTGTTTGTTAGTTTGTTTGTTTTCTGAGATGGAGTCTCAGTCTGTCGCCTAGGCTGGAGTGCAAAGGCATAATCTCAGCTCACTGCAACCTCCACCTCCCATGTTGAAGCGATTCTCCTGTCTCAGTCTCCTGACTAGCTGAGATTACAGGCGTGCCCACCACACCTGGCTAATTTTTGTGCTTTTAGTAGAGACGGAGTTTCACCATGTTGGTCAGGCTAGTCTTGAACTCCTGACCTCGTGACCTGCCTGCCTCAGCCTCCAAAAGTGCTGGGATTACAGGTGTGAGCCACTGTGCCGGGCACCTTCCATAGGTTTAAAGCCCAAGAACACTCTCTAATAACAATCTTATGTGGAATCTAAAAAAGTCAAACTAATAGAAACAGAGATTAGAAGGAGGGGTTACCAGGGTTTGGAAGTGTAGGTTCGGCAGGGTAGAGGGAAGGGGGAAAGGTTGGCCCAAGCGTACAAAATTTCAGTTGTAAGATGAATACACTTTGAAGATCTAATGTGCAGCATGGCAACAATAGTTAATAACAATGTATTGTGTACTTGAAATTTGCTAGGAGAGCAGATCGTAAGTATTTGTACCCCTCCCAAAAAAAGTAACACGTGAGGTGATAGATATGCAAATTAGTTTGACTGTGATATTGTGATAATCATTTTACTATATGTGTGTATCAAAACACTACATCATATACCTTCAACATGTAGAATTTTTATTTGCCAATTATACCTCAATAAAGCCAGGAATAAAAAGAATTCTGCATGCTAATTGCATCTCAGAATCTGCTTCTCAGAAAACACAAAGGGTGACCAGTGTATTTGGTCCAGGCAGAGACAAGCACCATAGGCGGAAACATGCACATAAAATGACATGGGTGACTGGCGGAGCCACAGTTTTCTGATAAAAATGGCATCCCATCTTCCTGCATGCTATAATTTCTCTTGTTTCATTTATTTTTTACTGAAAAATTATATATACACATATAATTATACATGTAAAATCACACCCATCTACACACACACATATAAACAGAAAATGTTCTTCACATTTATAAAATTTTCTCTTTCATGTTTTCTACATCTGTGTCCAAGAAAATTATAGGAAGTTCCTATGCATCATCTAATATTTTGTAATATCTATATTACTTTCACATTCTGTGAATGCAAAATACGAGGAAATAGAAAAGAGAGCAGCAAATCTTCTTTCTTTGATTTTAGTAACATTTCAAAGTAGTATATCATTATTCCATCCATTTTCATTCTCTTAAGGATTCAAAAAAACACAGATCTCTGTATTGCAAAGACTAAAACTGAATTAGAATATTTGAATTAAAGTTGCCTAGCTTTTTGAAATGCTCATAGATCATCTAAGCCCAGCAACCTCATAAAACCATAACCTTCCTAAATTTTCATACTTGGAAAATTACTACATGTGTTCACCTCTGTTTTATGCCTTATCATTCATTTTAGTAAAAACACAACAACATCAGAAAGACCATACAACAGGTGGTGAGGCAGTCCTAGTCTAACCTGGGCCAATGCTGACATTAATTTCCTGAGTGGAAGAGGCTCATGAATCACAGGACAAGATATTATAGTGAAATATTTCCTATCTTACCTGTTACAATCTTATGCTAACATCATTATTTGAAGTTACACCTATTGAAAGAGGAAGGATAATATCTTTCAAAACAAGAGGAGCAATGGTTTTTGAAACAAGGTGAAAACTGGCCAGATGCAGTGGCTCACATCTGTAATCCCAGCAATTTGGGAGGCTGAGGCGGGTGGATCATTTGAGATCAGGATGTCAAGACCAGGCTGGTCTACGTGAGGAAACCTGTCTCTACTAAAAATGCAAAAATCAGTCTGGTATACTGGCAGGTGCTTGTAATCCCAGCCACTCAGGAGGCAGAGGCAGGAGAATTGCTTGAACCCAAGAGGCAGAGGTTGCATTGAGCTGAGACTGTGCCATTGCACTCCAGCTGGGCAACAGAGTGAGACTTCATCTCAAAAAAAAAAAGGTAAAAATTGAGCAAGTGGTTATACAGAAAGATGATGTGAAGCTAATTATGGTTGAGGTAGGAGAAATTACAGAATTAATCATTCATTTTATTGGGACTCTGAAAAGTCACAAAGACGTCTTTAAATAACCATATATCAATTAAGGGTTATCATTTTGTTCTCGTGTACTTTGCCTCCTCCCTTCAACTACACATTTATAGATCTTTAAATCAACAACATCTCTAAAATTTGTTCATTTCCTACAATTCGGATTTGATTCTTTAGAATCAATCTGATTGCAAGTTAGCCTGAGAGATGCATCCTGGTGTCATCATTTAGCATAATGTTAAAAAGGTAGAGAGATGCAGGAAAGAAAGATATGCATTTTGTGGGTGGTATGTACACAAGATGCAAATGAAGGAGATATAGGCAAAGCAAAAACAGGGTGATTCTAATTTAGTGCTCAAATTAGTTTTGCAGATAGCTAGACACTTGTCTCTCATTTTCAATCACTCCTCTGTTTGTAGAGCACTTTGATGGGCCATCTTGATAGCAAAATTATAGGCAATTAAATTTAGAGGGCTAATCTCTCCAATGATTTCAGCTTCAGAGAAATAGGAGATAGTTTAAATACATCTTGTAAAATGAAATGGTATTGTTTCAAAGGATCAAAAGCTTTGTTTCTTAGAGAGTGTGAGGGCCTAGACTTTGGCATGCATCACATTTTTTTATGAGAAAGATGTTTTCAGGTCTTGGAGATTGATGACAGAAAAAAAAAATTATTCATCCTATCTGCTATAAGGGTTTTTCTAAGATGTGAAGATGGAGAGGTATTTGGCATTAGCTGATAACCCACCTGCAGAGAAAACTTCTGTCGCATTTCATCTGTTGAATTGTTCACAGGATCCAGACAAATGTTTACTTGTTCACAATTAAAGATACCACCTAGTCTTCAGAGATTCTTCCAAAAAGACTGTCAGACAGTTTGCAGAATCTGAATGTTAAGCTGCTCTCACTGTTTAAATACTAGCTCACTATATACATTATGCCTTTTCAAGAATGTTAAATTGACTAACTGGAGCAAAGTATAATACTTTAGTTAAGAAAAAACTTGGCTATCTTCCCACACCTGCCTCTGTAGTGGCAGCCCTAAATGCTGAATTTATTTGCATTTTATTTTCTATGCGTACTTACAGGCAACCATCACTGCAGTGTTTAGATATACATCTAAATTGGTGCTTCTGTGGGTTTCATCCGTCCTAAGGAATGTGGCACATAATACCTGCTTATGCTAAAGTATGTTGGATAGAGGCTCTTTTATCCTAAGAATCAATTGCATCCCTTTAGAATGCAAGGCTTCTAATAATGTATTCTGGTTTTTCATATCAGAAAATAATGCACTTGGAATTACTGAGAGTAAAGCATATTGGAGAAAAGCACACGTTTTAAAACTGAAATGTAAGCAATACCAGCACAAAGGAATGTGTGGATGGCCAGAGTGGCCATTCCATGCAATCACATATTATTCTAATTGTAAGGGACAGGAAAATAGGTTTTTAACTACAAAGGGACTCATTTAAATAAGCTTCTTAAGGGAGTACTTAAGGTGAAGATATCTTAGGAATTCCAAGTAAAATTTTCCAGCAGATAGGCTGGGTAGAGTAGAGTTGTCAATTATTTTATCTGAGACATAAGCCTTAATATTAGGTTTCCTTGGTTATTTTAGTTCAAGTTTAATTTTTAAGAGTTTTTGAGTGCATTTTTGACATTTAGTACCTTTTAGAGTTCCCTTTAAAGAATATAATACCCTTGTGTCAGGATGGTAAAGACTACATTGTTTGCTTGAGAGACAGTTGTTCAGCCTCTTAGGTAAATACACTGGAAGAAAAAAAACGCAATTGTACACATTCAGTTATATTTGTAACTATTCAGGTCAGCCTGGAAAAGGCATATGCTTATAATTTTATGTTTAAAGCACTTATGAAGGAGATAGATTATTGATTGAATAAAAAACATGCAGTACTAGAATTATGACTTAAAAATAAATAAGACAACAAGAATACAACCAGTGACTGTCCTGAATTTAAGTATTCAATGAACATTCACATTAAACAACCCTAAGAGAGATTCAGTTAATAAAAATCACAGGGAAATAAAATAAGGGCAAAAATATGAATTGAAACAGAAAACAATCACAGCGCTAGCTCTCTGTTTTCTAAGCTACACAATGAATATTGCCATTGTATTCATCATCATTAAAATATGGCAGATTCGGAAAGAATGGGTTATTTTACCAGCCAGAGGATCATTGAACCTCTTCTTTTCAAATATGTTAAAGGCATTATGTTCTGTACTCATTTATTGATTTCTTTGTCACACATAATACAATTTGAGAGTATGTTGGTCTTTACAATTGATGATTGTATTAAAAATGTTAAGAATAACAGGATGAATGGGGAAAAATTACCCTTTTCTATTAGTTTTTTATGAACCTGGAAATGCCATTTTACAGTTTCTTCCTTGGTTTCCTTATCTACATTAAGTAATAGTTGGATTTAGCTGATTCCTAGAATTCTTTACAACTCAAAGTGCTATTACCTAGTAAGTTTGCATTACTTTTTCTGGGGTGTTTTCCAACACCAACAAGCAATTCTTCAATTCTCTGCACACCAAGTTGGTGTCCAATAATTCACTTGAATTCTGACATTAACTACCTGGAGCTAATACAGACCCCATAGATTAAGGGCTCAGTCCTGCAAGACTGTCCTCACTTCAGACATCAGTTCCAAGTCTCAGGCTGTCACTAGTACTTCTGACTGACCAGCTATAAATCTGTGGTTCCCACAACCGCCTCCTAAGAGTCACCCTTTCTGGGTGTGCCACCTTCCAACACACTGATGTGTTCACCAACCCAGAAGCTCATCGAATCTTCTTGTTCCAGAATTTTTTACAGAACTTAATCTCCAGCCACTACCTTCCTTCCCCTTCCTGGAGATTGGTGGGTAAGGCTGAAATTTCCAATACTCTATTTAGTCACTTAGTCTTAATGGTGTCCAGCCCCATCCTGCAGCTAGGCCCTCACCTATGTTACTTCAATAGCATAAACTCAGATGTGATCAGAAGGGGTTCTACATGAATAACAAAACACACTTCCAACACTCGGGAAATTTCAAGGGTTTTAGAAGTTCTGTACCAGGAGGCAGAGACAAAGAGCAAATACATTTCTTAAGCCATATACCACCCCTGGTTTTTGACGATGGATCTTTTATTACAAAGGGTAATAGCAATTAAAAGATATTATTTCATTATTAAAGTCTCATTTGGTCATTAGTAATTAGTCCAGTTAATTATTATATCATATAGAAATGTCTCCCAGGGAAGACCATTCAGGTTTGCAAGCTTTCATTTAATCTCGTTGGGTTCCCAAAGTAGGAAGTCGTCTCAGCAATACATTGCCTCATCTTTTCATGCATCTGGTAGAATTGAGCTAAGGGAAAATATTTTTTGTTCTGGGCTCTTCCAAGGTGTTGAGGTAATATTGGATTTCCCTCATTACTTAACACATTTATTCATTACTTTACTTTCAACTACTATTTCTCATCTTCTCCATTTATAACCAAACTTTTCCAACTTTGGAAACAACATTAGGTACAATCACTATACTGGTCTAGATTGCAGGTAGCAATACTAGTCTAGCAAGTACCTTTCCCTGAGTTCATTACTATCCATCCAGAGTAGGATCAAAAGACACAGAACTAGTGGGCCACTTTGATTACTAGGCAGTATAGCTACATTTAATATGTTGGCTTAAAGAGCACAAGATCTGTAGATCTGTAAATGAGAGCTTTATTTTTTTATAAAGGGTTGCTGCCTTCAGGCTGGTGACCCTGCTGGCTCAGAAGTATAGTATCTGATTGAAATCAAAAGTGGATACTTTGAAGGAGGAAGGGTGAGACAGGAATTTATGCTGAATGCAATGGCTCAGCATACATATTCAACAGATTATAGGAGGAGCTATAAATATGAAGTAGGAGTGAGTGTATATGTAGTAAGCAAACATGCATATTACATATCTCCCATGTTCACTTTGGAGTGATGACTTAACATTTAAATGCAGTAAAATTGAGCTCTCTATATTAAAAGGTGAAATGGAGGCCACAGAAGCACCCTCTTTGCAACCTCTGTGAACCAGCCAGAACCAGACTGTGGTTAGTGATCACCTATCAGGAAGGAATGCCAGTCAGTTATTGTGTCAAAACCTGAACAAAGGGAGGTGAGTCCAACAGCAGCATCAGGCAGTTGGTCGAATTCAGTAGTAGAGCAAGTCTTTCAAAAGGGTTGGTTTCTGCTTAACTCTTGGAAAGAAAGTTTAATGGCAGTTAGTAAGGGAGGAGGTATAACAAGGTGTGTTCAACCTCTCATCCCTTAATGGCTAGAAACTCAATTTTTAAGGTTTCTCTGGTCTCCTTGGCCAAGAAAGGGTCTGTTAGGTCTGTTGGGGTACTTAGGATTTTATTTTTATTTCTTAACACTTAACTCCATTTTGCCAGATGGAATGAAGGCACAATTCATCTCCTGTGGCACTTTGGAATTCTGACATAAAGGCTTAATAATATAGATAGTTTCTTTCTTAGGAGTCATCCCTATTTCCTGCACTTATAGTTGTAGCCCTGGTCTTGTGATCACTGAATCAGGTAGGAACAACAACAACAAAAAAGTTGAAGTGATGTGCAAAATAAATAAATAAATAAGTATATTTATCATACCAGCAATCTCCTACCTTAAAAAAACTTGTAATCATGCCAGCATCCTTCCCCACCTTCTCTTTCCCAGATGCACCAGAAAAACGGGATAATACATCTATTGGGGACACTTTCTTAGCCCCACTCTTGCTGAGTGTGAACACACACTCACGAAGGTGTATAAGCTATCCCTTTATGCTTTTATTTCCCCCAATTTTAGAAAACCAAGGTTTCTTTTTGCCTCAATTCTCTATCAATCTATTACCTTGAGGAATATATCTGTCTGCCCATTGTTAGACATTATAATCTATGTAGTATATTCCTTGGTCTGAAGAAATAATGGTCAGCCTTCCAACTTTGTGCAATATTTTCTATTCTAGTTTTGTATAGCACTTTGAGTATTTGTGTCTATCACCAGATAAGCAAAGACCATACCAAAGTCAGTGTCTATTCTTATCAAGACCCATTTGTAGCCCTTTAGACATACTAGAATGAGTCTGACTTGATAGTTGTATTCAGAACCTTCCTCTAGGGAATCTGCCTGTATATTTGTCTCTTTTGTTGGCAAACAGAATAGTTCTCATTGATCTTTGGCATTTTGGAGGGTGCAAGAATAATATGTCTAGATTTAGCCTATCTTTGCATTACTGCAACCATCCAAGGTCCATCCATGTCATGGACTCAAGAAAGTACAACAAAATATCCACTTGGTGGTTCCAATCCCCTTCCAAAACTGGAAAGGAGGAGATTTTCTAGTAGGCATTGATCTGTCCTACTTTAATGCACCCCTTAAATGCCCATTGTGAATTCCACGGGGCTATGCCCCACCTGTGGGCATTCCTTCTGTAGGCCAATGTTCCATTGCCCTTCTGACTGACAATATATCCAGGCTATTGGCCACATCTGATGGGCCAGTAAAAACCTAAACATAAAAGTTTTTACAGCTCTTCAATTCTTCCATCACTTCCAGCATGAAATTCAGCCTACCAACCTGATTGTTTTTACTATCTTTGATCAGAGTAGTAACCTTCCAAACAAGATATTGTTTGTTCACCTTGGAACTTCCATTTACAAACCATGCAGCTCATTGTTGGTCAATCTAGTGCTATTTATAAGGTACTGTCTAAGTGATGGCAGTTCTTCCTGTAGTTCCAAAGTCGATCCTAGAAGAAAAGAGGTGAGTATTTGTTTATGTGTTCTCCTGGTAACATGATTTTGTATGAACTATTTCCATGTTATTATAGTAATTTCTCCAACATTATCCTAAAAATCTTGTTCAGGTTTCAACATCATTTTATGTCCTCCAGTAATAGAGGTAGATTCAGTTAATGTCCAATAACGCATTGGTAAATGGCCTTCAAGGGGAAGTTTTTTAGTCCAAAGTACCAGTAATTTGTAACTGTAAAAAGCTCACAGGTTTTCACCATACACTCCAGTTCCACACAGGGCTATAGCACAGAAAACAAAACAAAACTATCTCTACTAGCACTCTAGTTTCTGTTCTACATTGTGTGTGCTCAGGAAAAGTTACTGGTTTCCATTTATTAGTAGCATGGTTAATTAATATTGCTGTAAGGGTGAAGCTTCCATGCCTTCTCCAGGCTTGCCAACCTCCCAACACCTTGATGTATTCACCGACCTGGGAGCTCTTCAAACTCATTGTTCAAGGGTTTATATAAAGCTTAATATCCAGATGCCTCAACCATCCCCTAGTTTCTTATCCTGAAACTATACAGGGGCTCTACCCTAAATTACATCATTTTCATAAACTTAGGTGTGATCAGAAGGGACTCCTTATGAAAAGCAAAAGACACTCATTCAGGAAATGTCAAAGGTTCTAGGTCCTCTGTGCCAGGAAGCAGGGACAAAGGCCAAATATTTGTTATTATAACACACTTTTTCAGGAAGTTCACAAACACTTCATGCTATTGAAGTAATAATTTATAAAATAATATTGTATAAATTGTAACATTTTCTTTTTCACAAGATGGACAGTGTGTAAAGTGGATCCTATATGATGGAATTAGTCACAATAGTGAAAGGGTTATGTACTTGCAATATACCAATTCTGTAAATTTCCTAAATTGTTGTTTCAGGAGGGATAGCATCTTAGTCTGTTCCTACTGATACAACAAAATACCTTAAACTGAGTAGTTTATAAACAACAGAAATGTACTGCTCACAGCTCTAGATGTTGGAACCTCCAAGATCGAGGCGCCAGCAGATTCAGTGTCTGGTGACAGCTCTCTCTCTCTGCTTCAAAGATGGTGCCTTGTTGCTGTGTCCTCACATGGCAGAAGGAGCAAATTAGCTCCCTCAAGCCTTTTTGATAGGGCACTAATTATATTCATGGGGGCAAAGCATTCATGACCTAATCACCTTCTCAAGGTCCAGACTCTTAATATCATTACATTGGGTATTAGGTTGCAACATGTGAGTTTTGGAAGTACACCAACATTCATACCAAAGCATATGGGACAGAAGAAGATGTAAGAGAACTCAGGGAAAGAGGGTTATGTCAGCCTGGTTAAAAGCAGACAGTAATCACAAGAGCCTGACCTTGACTCTTCCACTTACTAGCCTGTGGCTTTGAACAAGTTACATGACCTATCTGTCCTTCAATTTCCTCATTTGTTTAATGGACTAATAATAGTTGCTATTTTATTCTATTCCTGTGCATAATGCAAAACTTTACAATTAAAAAAAATTTAAAAGAACAGTTGTCACATAGAAAGCATTCAATTCATATTATCTACTATATTACCATTATTTAGAATTTGTTTTATAAATTCACTCATATGCCCTAGTAGTAACTCACTGAGGTAGGTTTTACTATCTACATTTCATAGATGAAGAAACTAAAAATCAGAAACTTTCAGTAACTTACTCAGAGGTCACAAAAATTATAGGTTGGAGTGTGAGAATTTAAACCCTGTCCTTTTTTGGCTTAAACTTTCTTTCCTCTGCAGCTGTGGAAGATGCTGCCTACCATATTTTCTCTTGTTACCCTACTTGCACCTCCATTACCATGCCTTGTCTAATCCATCCAGAATCTTCAACTGATAATGATACCCGTAATCATTCAGGCCTGTGTAGTTTATTTTTAGACAAGGAAACAGATTCAGAACAGTTAAGAGACAAGCACTGTGGAGAAGATGGCAGTTCGTGACTAGTCGTGACTAGTCAGGTCCCTCACTTCTTGTTCAATGCTTTATTATTATTATTATTATTATTATTATTATTATTATTTGTAGTCATCTCCATACCTACACACAACTACTCTGGACATATTTATTTCCGTGCAATGTCAAAGGTAAGCTTGTTTACATTGCTTCAGATGAAACAACATAAGGATGCACGAGTCTGATGGTTCTTTTTTCTAAGTCAGATTCTAAATGACTATGTTCTTATGCTTAAAACACTTAAGTCTGATTTTGATCTTATTTATTTATTTTTGTTTTCAAAATACTTAATTATTTAGAGCTGTTTTAGGTGCACTGCCAAACTAAGCAGTAAGTGTAGAGGGTCCTCATATAGTTCCTGCCCCTACACATACAAACCTCCCCCACTGTTAGAGAGCTGTACATTCAGTACAATCAATAAAGCTACGTTAACACATCATCATCACTCAAAGTCTACTGTTGACATTAGGGTTCCCTGTTGATTTTGTACATTCTATGGCTTTGACAAATGTATAATGACACATATCTGCCATTATAGTATCATACAAAATAATTTCACTGCCCTAAAAATCCTCTGGGCTCTGCCTATTCATCTCTCCTTCTTCACCAATCCCTGGTTTGTATTTACTTTAACCATCCATTTTGCCTTTTGCTTTGCCCTAAAGAAAAACAATTCTGCTTTGGTTTACAAGGCATACTATAAGTCAACTCCATAACTTGTAGGTTTTTGTCACTTGCTAAAGAGTAATTGCTTGGCTTGTTCAGAATTGACATACCATACTTGACATTGGGGGACGCTAGCTGGGACACCTCAAAATCACTCTTGTAAGTGAGTGTTATGCATTCATATACGACAGTAAGGTATCAAGTATTTATTGAACAAGTAATCACTATAGTTAATATATTGATGGATAGCTGCAGTTTCCAGATTGAATGTAACCCTCATATAGGAATAAATGGTCACCAGGTAGAAAGAATAACGGCCATTATAAAGTATCTATAGTGTGACTTTATTTGCAAATGGTGTCAATATAGAGTTAAAATGAGACCATACTGAAGTACACTGACCCCTAACCTAATATAACTGGCATCCTTCTAGAAAGGAGAAAATTGGACATAGCTAGGCACACAAAGTTTCTCCATGGAATGACAAAATCAAGAGCCTCCAGGGAGAAGGAGGGAATAGAAATGAGTGAAGTTGAACAGAGTTGTGGCAGGGTGGATTAGTCGGTTCTCCTAAATGGCGTGACTATCGTGGAGAAAAGTAGGGTCAGTGTTGCGTGATGATCTAATTTTTCAAGAGGAATTTGAAATCCACAATTTGATGTAAAATAGCTGATTTTTGAATATTAAAATTATTTCTACTTACTTGGTAAAATATGCAGGCCAAATAAAGCACACATGTGGACCAGCTCTAACCCTTAAGACAAGATTTTGCACCTCTGTATTGCTCAGCAGTAGTTTGCCAAGGGTGGCGTTTATGCATACGTTGGGGTGTGGAAGACAATCCACTTCCGCCCTAGGTGCAGGCAACAGGGGGCTGTTGCCTGTCTTCCGGGTTGGACTAATCTCAAATCCTTCTTTAGTATGCTGCTGTCTACTACTGGGCACCCTACCACTCCATCCCTCACTCATTATGCTCCTCCCATGGTCTTTATTCTGTTCCTCAAGCATACGAAACCTCTTTCTTCCAACGGACATTTTAATTGCTGTAAAATTTCATTTAGAATATTATTTTGTCTCTTCAGGTTATTGATTTATCCTCATTATTAAGATTGCAGCCTAAATTTATTTTCTTCAGTAAGACCTTGCTCAATTGTGTAGTACCCTGCTCAATTATTTGCTTTTATACCACCATTTTATCTTGTCACATTTATCATTACTTGGAAGTATTTTGTTTATATATTTGTTTCATTTTACATTGTCTCCCTCACCATCTCTTCATATCCCCAACTCACACTAAAATGCAAATTCAATGAGAGAATTGAGAATAGAATCTTTTCTTTTTAAATATTCACTGATTTATCCCCAGTGTCTAATGCATTTTCTAGCACACAGTTGGCCAATAAATATTTCTTCAATAAATGCAAATATTAACATTCTCAAAGATAAACTTAAACTATGTGTGAGAACATATGTCAAAAAAGCAACTTTGGAACAATTTACCATACGGCCTGGATGAGTGTCTCTTGAAGTAAACATGTTTGACTCTAATGAATGCCTTTTATGCTGGTTTCATAAAATATATGAAAGAAAATTAAATAATAGTAAATTACACAATGAAGTAGTAAAAATTGATGCCTATGTTTTGATCTCAGAGTATGCAAATCTATAAGATCTGAATAATATTGGAATGATTACATCATTATCCATCAGAGTTAATAAGACTAAGTAAAGCTATTGTATGGCAAAAAATAAAATTTCTCAGATTTTTAAAAATTTTAACTGGTTACCTTCATTTTGACTCTTCCTTTTTGATTTCTACAAAATGTACATGTGACTAGTATAGCAAATTTAATCGTCACCATGAGATTAGTGTTCATTTTAACAAAAGAATGTGTTTGCTTTTACTTAGTTTCATACCTGCTCTTTTATAATAAATGTCAAAAGAGTGGAAACTCTAAATTTAAACTCTTAATGTCTAAATGTTAGCTGGGCATCAAAACCAATTTTATCATTTATGAATATATTGGAAATGCTATATTTTGCAAAAATGGTTTTTGTCGAATAATGATAATACTAAATATATTTACAGTCAAAATGTCAATACAGGGTACAATTTTGAGAATTCCTGTGTAGCTTCATTAATAATATTTTTCATTACAGTTTAATAATGTGCCGCTAGTAAAACTGTTTCATAATACAGTGAGAAACTTCTAAAGTGATGCAAACTTCACAAATTTTGAGATTTAGTGACTCTTTAGTCTAGTCCAATGTCTCAGAAATGATCTGAAGATAAAAGGTCATTTTACAATATGATGGTGGAGCATGAACAGAACAGGAGCGTGGCAGCTCATGAGTCACATCGCTTCTTGACCTCAGGACCCCTTTCTCTCCTTTCTCCCTTTTGAACTTCTGCCACTTTGTAGTAGTTATTGTATGTCTCAGCTCTATGTATGCATTCCATTATTATTAGTAAGACTCTATTTAGGTTCTCTTTAACTCCCCTATAATTAGTTTTATTTTGTTATTGTCTTTAATAAAATTTTACTTTATGCATGTATTTTAGATAGAATAGACATGAACTCTTCTAAAATATTTAATATGTCAAAACTATTACATTGTATTCTTTAACTTTATTTCCAAATCACACAAAATTCAGCTCTGAGACATCAATTGGTGTCATCAAGAAATATGGGTGGACATTTGTTAATGGAGCTCTTTCCCACTCATAGCAGGAAAATGGTGAAATGCCTGTGGTCAGGAGTCTGTCGTGTTCCTGGTGAGGTTAGCGGGGTTTGCTGACTGTATCCGCACAGTCCAAGCCAAGCTCAGCAACAGGACTGTTGCCTTGGTTCCCAAAGTATAGTTCAAACTCAGGTCAGCCTCTAAATCTTATACTGGTTTTCCTATAGCATGTTCTGTAATTGCTCTGGACCCCTCAGAAACTAGAAAATCTAAACAAACAAACAAAAAAGTGAATAGTGGTGTCTATTTAGAAACAGAATTTCTAAGTGTTTTTCATGTAGAACTACCTCTTCACTTTTATAGATATTATGCTTAAAAATATTCTGTTTATCAAATATGTGTGGAAAACATGGGATTAGACAAATGTAAAAAGATTTCTTTTGGTAGGACTGTTGTCTTTTTGTATGATAATGTTGCATTTGAAATCAAGAAGAGAAAATAGCAAATATTTCCTGAAATTTTATGACCAAATTTTGTTTTGGAACAAAACTAGTATTCCACAGAATACTCTTTGGGACCCTCTAAAAATGGAATGATTGCATAATTTTAACATAAAATAATAAATTATAAAAATTTTAAGGAACACGTACTGTTACCTTGCTACTCCATGTGTTATCCAAAGACTAAAATTTAACAAGTTTCAAGATGATTACTATATCTGTTAAGCTTGAGGCACTGTTGTACAATACCCAGAGTAATATTTTCCAGTGAGATTTTAATCTGTGAGAAATTAAAATCTTTCCTGGGTATATAAGCCATACAAGATCCCTCACTCTGAGGAAATAAAAAGAAATATTTCTACCTTACCACCTGATCTAATGTTTTCAGCAGAACTCACACCCAACATACATACACATGTAGATAGGAACACCTATTTGGAGCTAAAGAAAAGTGAAAAGTTGATCCAAATTAAGATTTCTTCTTTTTAGAGATAAGAGAAAATATTGAGCCACAATAGCTTCAACAGAGAAATGGATTGGGAAAAAATCCAAAAAATGAGTGACATAATTTCTAGCAAGTGGCCTCAAAGATGGAGGCTTTTTTTTTTTTTTTGGAGACTGGATAACTAACAATTTTTTTTTCTTTTTAAGATGTAGGTGATTGGTGTATGAATACAATACTTTTGGATATCCAGCATTCTGCCAACAGTGGAAAGTTGGCCAATGACCAAAAAGCCAAAATGATTTCAAGAGGGCTGATCCAAATGGAAGTATACAGAAATCATCATTTATATATATTTTTGCTTACTTGTAAAGCATAAAACATCAGTCAGTGGAGTTTAACAGCTGCCCATATCAGAATCAGGAGAATGGACAATTCATTAGTCATTTAGTTCACAGGCTAGACAAAGCTTCATGATACATACGTCAAAGTGCTATCTAGTGGACTATATACAGATACGTATCTGTGACACGATTTGACTGCAGTATATCCAAAGAATGCTGTGTTTTAACTAAATGGGCATAAAAGTTATCTTTCAAAAGAATTCTTTTAAAAAAATGCTAAAAATTTCCGGGTATATATTTCTCAAGTTGAACAGTTTTATAGAGTAATATCTTCTATGCCCCAATTTTTCTCTCTAGGCCGAGTTAGCACTATGCAAATGATTTGGGGTGACAAATGGCAAAATATATAATTTCTGCATATCATGCATATTTGCTGTTGGTATAAAAATAAAACGTAATGGAAGATAGCAAGAACATCTTCAATAATATTTGACTCATCTCAAAACCAAAGCTAGCACACTATTAGACTAACTTTATGAAGCATCTTCAATCATTTGTGTAACTGAACTCTTCTGCTAACTAAGTCTTTCCACTGAATGGAAGTAATAGGCACCAAGTTACCATAGGAACCCAGAGGTGATAGTGATTTCTATTTGGCATACAGTATGACTGGAGTTCATTACGGAGGGTAAGATACCTTTGTCAGCCTCTTCTCTTTCTGCTCTAAGACATGAGCACTATATGCTGTTAACTGTGTTATTCTGCTGTCCCTTGAACAGGGAAATGACGCTGTCACTCAACCACCAGAGAAGCGAGAAAAACTAAGAAAGAGGAACCTTCAGAAGAAGAGTTAGCTTGTCATTGATACTTTCTTTGTCTGGAGGTTTGTTTTTAAAGAAGATGGTATATAAACCTTTCTTATTTGTTGGTTTGAATGAGCCACTGACTTCTCTTTTATCCAAGTGTATTTGTCAGAATTGATCCAAAGGGACAGAAGGGGCACTTGAAAGGTGAGATGTAAATTATGCAGTTCTTAAGATGATTATTATGTGTAAGTGTGATTATTTGCATTTAAGGGGTATGCTGGGCCAGCAACAGGGATGGAAACAGGAATATAATCTGTTAGCAACTCAAAGAATGCTTAATGTCCCTTTTTATTATTCGTCACCCTCTTTATTTCCTACAGGTAAAAATGAAAATTATGCCATTCACAACAGTTCTGATGAGAAGTAAGGGCAAGACAAATATGTATTTTTCTCAGACCTTTGAAATACTCTTCATGAGCTGACAACTTTCTCTCAAGAAAAATACCTTCTTAGAAGTCAAAAATTCAATGACAATACATTTTCATTTTTTAAAATAGTGAGCTATATAAACGAAGGTTTTCTACCAACCATGTTGGAAAGTTGGAAGGTTTCCTGGTGTATTCCTCCGGAGCAAGGGAGGCCAATCATACCTATGTGGTCCCCAGATGCCAGAATATTCCATCTGACCTGGAGACATCTATTCTTGCATTCATTGGAGTGGCATTCTCTGGGTCATCAAACATGCCCCTTCAAAATTGCCAAAATGTAAGCTCTTTGGTTGGGGCTTCTCCAACGCGACTTTGCTTCCCTTGTCGGGAAACAGCTGGGAGATGTTGGCTTTATCTCAATGTGTCAAATTGAATATTGAATCAGCAAGGTCTGTAAATGTTTATTATTGAATTCCAGCCACATCTCATAGGATTTGATTCTGTATCCAGGGTACAAATAACTTACCATCTTTTCTTAGATTAAACACATATAATTTTGTGTTACTGCTTAAAATGAACCAGAAGACTGCTGTACACACAAGATAAAGTTGTGGCCCCAGAAGGATTTTTTCCCCTCTGGATGAAGTATACTATGTATTCTGGAATTGCATCTTTTTCCCTCTCATGAAAGGGGAATGTCCAGCAGCATCATAAAACTCCTGCATAACAACAAGAAGAAGAATCTTTCTGGTGCAAAATTGGTTTCACATTTTCTTTGTTCATTTGCTCTGCTCTTAGAATATCTTCAATGTGGCAGAACTTCCTTATTCTTATCAAAATTGTAAAATTGTGAAGGGAGTCAGTAAAACACTCCTTGATGAAACAAAATACAGTAAATGTGCACAAAACCAGGCGCTTAATTGTACTGCTGTCTTCTATGACAAGTTTTTGTTTCAGAAGCAAATATAGTTCTTAGTAAAAAGTCTCCTAAGAGAGCCTGGTGTTCACCATGTTTCTAAGGTAATGTTTTTTGTTCAGTTGCTGCTATTTCACAAATAATACTAGAAAAAGTCAAGAAGATGAAACAGTGGATAAAGATGTCCTCTCTCTTAAGACAGGCTTATATAGATCTTTTTTAAAGAATTACTAAAACAGAAGTCCATCTAAATTTGCACAAAAGCAGATGTTTGCTTTCGTCCACTGTATTAGGGAAGTAGAGGTCTTCATAAGTAACTTTCATTATTATTATTATTATTTGTGAATGATAAAACCTCTTTTCTCCCTCTTTCTTCATCTTAGTGGCATACATTTTGACACCATTCTGGAAATTATGGAAAATAAGCAGAAAGGAAAAACAGACACTGTGTGACGCTGTCAAAAATCCCTGGGCACTTCAAAATGTTAGCTCTGCGTGAAGGAAATGTATTTCTCTAATTTCACACTTGGATAGTGAATCATTAATCCAGAATGAAAATAGACATTTTGTTTCTCAGGATTCTCCCTTTCTTTTAAAGTAGCCAATCACACAGCTAAATTTTTCATCACTTAAACAAAGAAGCAGTATTTGAAAATTATTTCTTGTACATCTCATTTTTCCACAAGCACTCGAAGTAGACCACATGAAATATGAAGCTATTTTCATATCTATCTAATATAATTATTTTTCATTCCCCTATTTGACCTTGAGTTTATCGCTTCTTATTCTCTACTACTGCTTTATTTTCTTGTAGAATTCGAAAGAAACATTCTAATTTTTAACAAAAAATTACATGGTATTCAGCCTTTAAGATTTTTTAGTATTTTAAATCCTTTTAGATGTCTTAGTATTTTAAATATCAAGGTAAGCAAGTTTGATTTTGTTTCCTTTACACGGTGAGAACATGTGTGGCCAGATGACGGCATATGTGTTAATAGCAACCTTTTGTCACTGTTACATTTAGCCTTATGACAAATTCTTGAATTATCTAATTATTATTTCTCAAATGAATAAAATGACATTTGCAGAATTAGAAACCCATAATCAATAAATATTTTCTGTTTGTGAGAGTCTGTGGTTGAAATAGCTGACATGTCAAGTAAGATAGATGAAACAATTTTTAATATATTTAACAATAAAAATGTGTGCATATGTGTATTTCTGAACCTTAACAAGAAGGATTTCAAGGATCTCTTCAAAGTCAATGAACTAGAAAGCATTACATAAGGATTCAAACATAAGTTTAACAACACATATTGTCTTTGAAATCAGATAGATTTTAAGAATCTCTAGACTTCTGGTGTTCAATAATTGTCTATGGGTCAATAATAGTTCATTAACTTAAGCCCTACGGAGAAGCCATCCAGATATTTTCTGTGGAAATACATGATAACAACACAATAACATGTAAATACAAACACAAACAAATCAAAATAATGTATTTCATGATCTAATAGCATTAAGCAACTATTCCTATCCAGTGGCATATATATGCCTGCAGCTGGTAGATGTTGAGGTAGCAAGCTTGAGTCAATTGGTAGTTGGAATTCAAACTCAATGGATTTTAGTAGTTGTAAAGTAAGCTCAATTGATTTAATAATACCTTTTAATCTGTTCTTGTTAATTTTCAGCTATGATATCAATGTATGTAAGGAGCTATGTGCCACATATAGAACTTTCAAAATTTAATCTTGTTGTCAAAGAAAAGAATGCATGTGGCATCATACATGTTTTTCTATTAAGTGCTTTAATATTTTAAAAAATCAATTGAGTGACACTGCTATTAGACAAACTTTTAGAGTATCAAAGTATCAATATTCTTAAATCCCCTCTTGCTATATAGTATCTCATGAAAACACACACACATCCACACACACACACTTTTTTATTACTAAATATATTAAAATCATTTCATCTTTATCTTAGTCGATATGTCAGTTTGCTATTTCAACCACAGAATCACATTGGCAAAAATTGAAAATATTTGTTAATTATGAGTTTTCTAAGATTGGCTTAAGTAACTAGACTCTGCCACTTGGCTGTCTCTTAAAGTCTCATAGTGTTCAGTCCCATGTTTCATTATCTTAAATGCATATTCTTCTTGAATGAATTATTTCCTTCTATTGTTTTTAAAAGCCCCAGTAGAATGTAATCTCCCTAAGAGTAATTTTGTGCCTAGAATACTGACTGACACACAGGAGGCACTCAATATATATTGGTTGAATACATCAATGATGACAAGATAGGTGTCTCTGAATTAAATCTGTCTCCTGTGCTCCAAATATTTAAATACTTATTCTATATCTTTAGAGGGTTCTAAAACTCACTGCACCAAGAGCAGAATCCTTATATTTCCAAACCTACCCACACTTCTTTGTTGCTTATCTGAAAAAGCAAAACAAAACAAAACAAAAAACTTTCATTTGCCTAGTTGTCAAACTAAACCTGTGGGCTGCATCTTCAACATTTCTTTTGCCCTTGTACTCTACAACTATCACCAAATTCTGTCAATTTTCTCAGGGAATTTGGAGGCTAAATATTTTGTTGTTTTTCAACTTTTTAAAGAATGAAACAAAACAAAACTCTCTACATTAAAAATCAGTCTATTTCTCGAAGAGCTTATAGTTTCAGATCTTAGATTTAAATCTTTAGTCCTTTTGATTTTTTTGTGCATATGAGACGGTTCTTTTGCCATTGTGTATCCTTGGCACCCTTGTCAAAGATCAGTTGACTGAATATGCCTGGATTTATTTCTGAGCATTTTATTCTTTTCGATGTAAATATGTGTTTTTACACAAGTTCTATACTGTTCTAATCACTTTCGTTTTGATATCAGAATGTGTAATATCTCCATCTTTGTTCTTCTTTCTCAATATTACTTTGGCTATTCAGGGTCTTTTAGTACCACAAAATTTTTTAATTGTAATTTCTTTTTCTGTTAAAAAAAAAAAAGCCACTGGGATTTTGACAAGAATCGCATTGAACCTGTACATCCCTTTGGGTAGTAATGGACATTTTAACAATATTAAATCTTCCTATCTACCAACATGAATGCTTTTCTCTTTGTTTATAACTTTTTAAATTTCTTTCATCAGTGATTTTTGTTTTCAGTATACAAATCTTTCACTTCTTTGGTCAAGTTTATTCCTAATTAATTTTATTTTTTGATGATATTATAAATGGGATTATTTTCTTAATTTCATTTTCATATAATTTGATATTACTGTTGATTTTTATATAATTTGCATAATTATATAGAAATACAGCTGATTTTTATATGCTGATTTTGCATCCTGAAAACTTTATTGTATTTAAGTTCTAACACTTTTTTTTGGAGTCTTTAGGATTTTCTACATATAAGATTACGATTTCTAAAAACGAAGACAATTTTAGTTCTTCCTTTCTGATTTTGATTTTTTAACTTCTTTTTCTTGGCTAATTGCTTTGGCTAGAACTTCCAGGAGTATGTCAAACTGAAGTGGCAACAGTGGGTGTTCATGCCTTGTTCCTGATCTTAGAGAAAAAAGCTTTCAGTTTTTTACCACTGAGAATGATGTTAGCAGTGGGATATTCAGACATGGCCTTTATTAGATTGAGCTTTCCTTCTTCACCTAGTTTGTTAAGAGATTTTATCATAAAAATGTATTGAATATGTCAATTTTTTTCTGTATTTATTAAAATAATTACATTATTTTAATCTTTTAATTTGTTATTGTGCTATATCATGTTAATTGACTTACATATGCTGAAAACATTCTTGAATTTTGGGGATAAATTTTGCTTGGTAATGGTGTATGATCCTTTTAACATACTATTGAGTTTGGTTTGCTAATACTTTGTTAAGAATTTTTGTAGTGAATTTGGCAAAGATTTAATGTATAGAAGACCAAAAGTATAAGCTACAAATGCAAAATTAGACAAGTAAAACTACATTAAATAACAAAGCTTCTACACAGAAAAAAAAAGTCAACAGAGTGAAGGGACAACCTACAGACTGAAATAAAATATTTGCAGAACATCTACATAATAAGAGATTAATGTACAATATAGAAGAATATCTTACAACACAATGACAATAAAACAAATAATATGATTTAAATAGGCAAAAATCTTATATAGACATTACTTCAAAAAAGACATACAAATGGCCAACAGGTATATGAAAAGATACTCAGCACCACAAATCATGAGGCGGGAAAAAAAAACCAAAACCACAATGAGGTATTGTCTTTCATATGTTAGGATATCTATCATAAAAAATAAAAATAAAGAAGATGGCAAGTATTGGTGAGGAAGCAGAGAAATTAGAATCCTTTTACATTGTTTGTGCAACTGTAAAATGTGCAGCCACTATGAATAACAGTATAGTAATTCCTCAAAAAGTTAAAAATAGAATTTCCATATGATCCAGGAATATCATTAGAAGTATATAATTGAACAAGTGAAGTAAGGATCTCTAAGAAATGTATTTATTCTCATGTTCATTGGAGCACTATTTACAACAGCCAAGATATGAAAACCACTAAATACCCACCAAAAGATGAAGGGATAAAAAACCTGTGGTTTGTGAATGCAATAGAATATTATGTAACCTAAAAAAAAGGAAGTCCTGCCAGCTGCTACAACATAGATAGACCTGGAGGACATTATGCTTAGTGAAATAAGCCAGTTACAGAAGGTCAGTACTTCATGAGTCCACTTAAATGAGATATCTAAAATAGTCAAAGTCATTAAAGCAGAAAGTAAAATGGTGGTTGCCAGGGTTGGAGGTGGAGGGAAATGGGGATTGGCTGTTCCACAGGTATAAACTTTACTTATGCAAGATAAAGAAGTTCTAGAGACTTCCTGTGCAACATGGTGCCTGTAGTTAACAGTATTGTACAGTGCACATAAAAATTTGTTTAGAGGTAGATCTCATGTTAAGTGTTCATACCACAATACAAAAATTAACCTATCTTCACTTATAATTTTTTCTTATGGACAATAAAGATAACTTGCTGCTGCTTCCTGGAGTCAGTCTTCTGCTGGACCATGACTGCTTGATTATCTTCTTTTTTTCACACCCCTGTTCGCTCACTCTCCAAAGTTACTGTGCCTCTGTGTACACATGGAGGGGATAATCTTCCATGTTAAAAATTGTCAGTCACATATTTCTGGTGTTGCTCTTATTGTGATTATATACATAATCAAAGAGTCATCTATACTCAAGGCTTGTCCTTCCTTCCAGTCAACCAATTTCTTAATATCTTGCAACTCATTTTCCCTCATGTTTATTCACTGAAATTCTTTTCTCATGTCATCAGTAACCTCCAAACTTCTCAATCCAATCACCATTTTGTGGTTCTTAGCTTTCAAGTTGACTTATTAACTATTTCTAAACACTTTATTGTAATATGCCAAGTGCTTCTCTACATTGTTTGTCTGTATTGAATATCTCTTCATTCTTGAAACTTCTTTCTTCCTGAAGCCTTGTTATGTCTTAATATTTTTACTTTTCAAAAATCTTATTCTCTATCGAATCTTGCCACTGTCTTCTAAATACATACATTTTCAAGATTCTTTTCTAAGCTTTATTGTGCACCATAATCTCTCATAATACTATCTTAAAGATCTTTTTTGTGTGTGTAATGCCTAGACATAAATCTGACAGCCCCAATCTTGGTTTTTCCTTTCTTTTTTTTTTCTTCCTGAGATGGAGTCTTGCTCTGTCACTCAGGCTGGAATGCAGTGGTGCGATCTTGGCTCACTGCAACCTCTGCCTCCCATGTTCAAGCAATTCTGCCTTAGCCTCCCGAGTAGCTGGGATTACAGGTGCACGTCACCACATCCTGCTAATTTTTGTATTCTTAGTACAGACAGGGTTTCATCATGTTGGCCAGGATGGTCTTGAACTCTTGACCTAGTCATCCACCTGCCTCAGCCTCCAGAAGTGCTGGGATTACAGTCATGAGCATGCCCAGCTGTAACCTTGCTTTTTCATTAGGCTCCACGTGGTTATTTTTACATGATAAACATTTTAAACTTCTTTTCTGCTAAAGCCTCAAACCTGAAATGTCTAAAACCAAATGTAAGGTCTCTCCTACCTTTCAGGAAGACAATTTTTCAGCAAGCATGGTTTTATATCACACAAATATCCCTTAGCTTTCCTCCACCTGTTGAGACCTGGGTTTTTTCCTCAAAGGTATAATCTTGTTCCATGTCTCTAAGTGTCAACAGGTGTCTGTTTCATCCTCTGAATATTATGCCCTCCTTCAACCTTTTTTTTCTTAATATCTTTTAATTATCAAACAAAATTTATGTCATTCATTATCTTCTCTGGGAAACTTTCACAGATATCTAGTCTTAATTAAATGTGCTCCCTCTGTGTTTCCTGCATGCTACACAATGCCTTATTCTAGCATTTATAAATCAACACTATATGAAATTTATTTGTTGGCCTCCCTGATTAGATTGTTAAAACTTGTAAGTAAGAATCATGTCTTCTTTATTCTTATATCACTATTTTATAGGTGGGTGTACACCACAGGTTGATTTTAAAAAAAATAAGGGAGACAAAAGGAAAATAAAATAAAAAAAATGTTCTTTTTTCTCCAAATCAGAACTTGTTGAATTACATTCTTTTCTAATCATTCACCATCTAAATTGTGACTTCTTCCCAATTCTTGTTCATATGATATTTACTTTCTTTTCCCTCTCAATTACATTGTCTTCTTCACAATGTAATTTTTCTAAACCTTTCCTTTAAGAAAATTTTTCTAAACCTTTCCTTTAAGAAAATTAATTTTTCTAAACCTTTCCTTTAATGAAATCAATTTTTCTAAACCTTTAAGAAAATTATTCTTCCAAATCTTTCAGTGGCTTGTCATCATCTAGCAATTAAAGGCTTGGCATCTACTGTCACTAACATTTCTTTGTGACCAATCTGTCTGTCTAAGCTCTTATCAAATATTCTTATATAACATCCCCATGTGGGCGTCCTTCTTATTTTGAACACACATTTTGCACCTTCCGCCACCTCCTATCCTGTTGTCTCTCACTCTGTTATACTCAGATTTTTTTCCTCATTAATTTGTTTTCTATTTCCCCTATTTCAAAATGTTTTTCAACCTTAAGGCATGCAAGGAGGATATTGTAATTGATATTTTACTGTCTACCTCTCTTGCAACTCATCTGTCTCACCTCAAACAGCTATAGAATTTTACTTTGTGATACTACTCAGGTGGCCCAAGTCTGTTCTTTCTTCTTCTCATCTTTCATAAGTATTGTAGTGACTACCCTACTTGTAAAATCTTTTCTACTATATATTATAGTCTTTGAGATCAGAGGTTTAAATTTCTATCTTGAACATATGAGTGTTCAATTAATCTTTGCTTAACATCAGAATACAGACAGGTTAAAGGCATTAGCAAGTGAATAAAGAATCCATCTTCCATTCTTCCAAACTGACCAGCAGTCTATACTCACTTTCTAAAATAATATCCACTATGTGTTCTAAAGAGAAAAAAAAAATTGAATCTGTCATCCTTTTCAATGATATTCAAGACTATATGGGCAGCCAAATTTATATCACCTACTACTCTTTGAGTACTTATTGTGATATATATTTGACTTTTATTTACTGAAACTTGTTGCCCTGCTCATTGCAAACAATAATTATTTTTACATCCAATTCTCCATCTATATCCTTTACAATCACTCAAAGAGAGTGAGAGGAACTTCACATAATAAAGCCTCATATCTGACAAAATACATCAATAGCACATAGGTCTGTCACTTGAAATGCTGAGGAAGCCTTTGAGTCACTTTGAACTTTCAAAGTTAGGCAGTTGCAAGGAGTGCCTCCTTTTTTGAGGGTAGTGGCACTGTCTTCCATGTCCAGCTGTAGTGGTGTCATGTGTGAGGCTGAGGGCCCAGATAGCCTTTTAAACTTTTATGGAAAATGAATTTACAGGTCACCTTCAGACTTGCATGGTTAAGAGAATCTCCACCCTAATAACCATCATAAGCCTCAGTTGATAAATTTATCATACGCCACCTCAGGTAATAAAACAAAGCCAGAATTTGTTCACAGTGCAGCACCCGTGTGACCTGCTTTCAAACACAATTTCTTGAACTAATGCAGAAAATCTTTTTTTTTTTTTTTTTTTTTTTTTTGAGATGGAGTCTTGTTTTGTCGCCAGGCTGGAGTGCAGTGGCACAATCTTGGCTCACTGCAACCTCCACCTCCTGGGTTCAAGTGATTTTCCTGCCTCAGCCTTCTGAGTAGCTGGGTCGACAGGTGTGCAACACCACACCCAGCTAATTTTTTGTATTTTTAGTAGAGACAGAGTTTCACCATGTTGGCCAGGATGGTCTTGATCTCCTGACCTCGTGATCTGCCCACCTCGGCCTCCCAAAGTGCTGGGATTGCAGGCATGAGCCACCACTTCCGGCCCAAAAGCTTTCTTTTAGTAAGGCAAAAAGAAAAGAAACCTCTCCTCGGCTTAAGAATAAAGTTATAATATATTTTTATAATGTTTAAGAGAAATATGTTTATTTCAAAAACCGTTAACAAAAATACCAACATAAGTGACATTCTGTGCTAGGGTTTAAAGTCATCAAGATAAATGAAACCCAGTCCCCTGCCCTTAAGGAATTCAATGTATAAATGGAAAAACAATAGCTTCAATATCGAGGCTCTGGAAACTGTCCACTAAAATCCCCTAATTCTTTTTTGTTTATTTATTTGGTTTTTTTTCACATGCCACACTCATTCCACCCTCTGGTGTCTTGTACTCTTCCCCTGGAAGGTTCTTTTCTTTTAATCTTTTTTCTTTTTTTTTTTTTTCCTCTTGTTATCCAGACTGGAGTGCAATGGCACAATCTCGGCTCACTGCAACCTTCACTTCCTAAGTTCAAACGATTCTCCTACCTCAGCCTCTTGAGTAGCTGAGATTACAGGCACCCACCACCATGCCTGGCTAATTTTTTTGTATTTTTAGTAGAGATAGGTTTTCACCATGTTGGCCAGGCTGGTTGCGAACTTCTGACCTCAGGTGATCTGCCTGCCTCAGCCTCCCAGAATGCTGGGATTACAGACATGAGCCACCAAGCCCGGCCCCCTGAAAGGTTCTTAACTGTCTATCCCCTCCATCTGCTAAAACTCTAGGATTTATTAATCCATTTAATAAATATTTATTATGTTGAGTAACTAAACAGGGAATACAGAACAAAACAAGTATGGCTTCTCTCTATGGCAAATTTCATTCTAGCAGGAAGAGACATGTAATAACTTGGCAAGTAAATAACTTATATAACTTTAAAAAGTGCTATTGACCAAGGAAGCTTCTGAGGAAGGTGACACTGGGTCAAAACCTAGATATTAAAAAGAAGCTGGCCATATGCAGATCTGCTTAAGAATCTTCTAGGCAGAAAGAACTAAAAATACAAAGGTGTTGAGTCAGAAAGCACCTTGAGTTCTCTGAGGGACAGAAAGGTAGCCAAGGGAATGTAAAAATTGTAAAGGCATTACATAAAACAGAAAGGTGTAGGAAATAAATCCTGAGAGTTAGCAGTAGCATGTGTATT
Source organism: Cacajao melanocephalus (assembly GCA_963573385.1). Classification (NCBI taxonomy): domain Eukaryota; kingdom Metazoa; phylum Chordata; class Mammalia; order Primates; family Pitheciidae; genus Cacajao; species Cacajao melanocephalus. The sequence continues at coordinate 50,061 of CAUYLG010063386.1, forward strand.
GACTACGCCGACATTGCTACAGACATGTGTGCCTGGCAGATAGAACAACTGTGCCAATAGGGCACTGTGAAGCTCTGGTTATTAACCCTGGAGACACCACCTTTGAAGTTTAGAAAGTACAGGACAATAAAGACAAATAATAAGAATAGGCAATGGCTGTAGAGTTGTATGGAAGCTCTAGAAAAAAAGGACAGACTGACTGAAGGGAAAACAGTGGGAAATGACTAAAAAGCACATAGCAATTACCACGAGGGTGTGTCCAGACAGGAGGACTGGCTCCATGTAAATGACAGCTGTGCATTTAGAAGAGCTGTATACTTGGTTTAATGTTTTGCTCTCATCATGCTGACATTCTTAATTCTTTTGGATCAAGAAGCCCAACAATTTCAATTTATGCTGGACCCCACAAATCATGTTGCCTGTCCTGCTAGTCAGAGCAAAGTAATCTAAGAAAAATGTGATAAAGACGCATTAGAAATATTTTAATACAAACATCTAGAAATGATTGAATAAAAAATTAAGTAAAACTACAAATATGCTTTCATATATGGTTGAATTTTTGAAAATCATTAGGTACCATATACCAAGAAGAAGCAAAAAAATTTTTAAAAAACAAAACAGTGATGGGAAGGAGCTCATATTATCACATGCCAGATGTCAATATTTAAAGCCAGTCTGTAGTAACTAAGTCAATGGACCTATCATAGAAATAGGTACACACGCACACATCTACACACACATCACCCTCCCCTACCACACACACACACACACACACACACACACACCAGAATAAAGCTAGATACATAGACAGATATTTCATATATCTCAGAATTGGCAATTTAAATCCATGGGGAAGAATAGACAGAGTGCTCAAAACCTGGTGCTGGAAAGTTAATTATCCAACAGGCATTAGCAAATATATTTCTCTTTCTACACCAGGAAAAAAATCTACCTAGGTAAAGTCCAAATGTAAAAGTACAGCTTTAACATGTTAAAAAAAACATAGGTGACTGTTTTTAAATGTCTGGCCAAGTCTCGATATAGGTGCTAAAAGATAAAACAAATATGAATTAAAAATTGTCAAATTTGGCAGCATTAAATTTTAAAAATCTCTTAAAAATTACTTTAAAATGAGATGACAAGCTACTAACAGTTTTCAGTACGTATAACAAGATAAAATAGTTGTTTCCAGAATATATGCAGATTTCCTTCAAATAAACATTTCAACAAACAAAAAGCTTAAGATTATAAGTTCCTATTCATAGAATTGGAAAAAAAGTGTTCAGTAACTCTAAGATGTTAGTGACCTCATTAACAATAAGTTACCAATATAGGTAAGTCACAAACACTTGTATTTGCACTCAAAATTGATTTACGTAATGATGTACAGTATTATAATAAAGTTTTTAAAAAGCTGTAAAATTTTTAACATTAAAATTGTATTTCTGTATATCAATTAAATGTACATATTATATGTGGCAAACATATAAAACATGCCTGTGAGATTCTCATCAAATCCATTTTTAGTCATTAAACAAACCTTTCAAGTACTAACAATGTGAAGGGCACCGAGATTCTTCAGGGCATATAATGATGAAAGCACTCACATCCTGCCCTGAAGGCACACATGATCTTGTAGGAGAAATAGAGCATGCATACAAATCACTAAAGCACACCCGAGACACTGGGAAAATCTGGAAACACAGAGATAAAATGCTGCATGATCTACAATTGATTGGTTGAGTAAGTTAAGTCCTGCCTTCCAAAATTCATTTTCACTAAAACTTGGGAAAAAGTCAGATTCTATCAATACCAATGCAATTAACATGTGGGCAGTGGGGGTAGAGTGCCAGGAGACTTTGGGAGAAATAGGTGGGATGTGCAGGATAGCCTGGGCAAGAACATGTATTTGTTAATGGTTTGCAATGCCTTGGACTTTACATTATTTATGAAAATAACATTATAATAACATATTAATATATAAATAATACTTTAATATAATGCTGATAATACATATAATATTCACAACATTACTACAGGGTGGATATTATTTTGTTCAGCTTACTGAGAGGGAAATGTAATCTTGGCATTGATAAGTTAGCCAAGGTCATGGGCTCAGTGAACAGAAGATCTAAGATCCAAATCCCAAGATTAACCTACTCTAAGGTCTATGGCCATTCTTGGAATAACACATCTTCTAAAGAATTCTATTATTTTTTTATCTGGATATCTTTATGTATATTTAAAAAACTAGATATTTTTAAAAAGTGGAATGTTTTAAGTAACTTCTATCAGCAATTCTTAAAACAGTGAAATTATCTAGACACAGAAAAACAAGTACTGTGAAACAGAATTCACTTATGTGGAGTCTAAGTTGGACTTATAGAAGCAGAACAGAATGGTGGTTGCCAGGAGCTGGGGGTGGGTAAGTGAGGAGATGTTAGTCAAAGGATATGAACTTTCATTTGTAAGATAATTAAGTTCTGTGGGTCTAATGTATAGTGTAGTGAAATACTTTACCATAGGTAATGATATTTTATTGTTCCTTTGAAATTTATAAGACAGATATTGTGTCTCACTACAAACACACACACACACATTCTCTCTCTCTCTCTCTCTCAAATGATAACTATGCTTGGTGATCGATGTGTTGATTAATTTGACTGCAGTAATCAGTATATAATGTAGATAAATATAAAATCATCACATTTGTACCTTAAATATATACAATTTTTATTTTTTAATTAAATATCTTAAAATTTTAAAAATTAAAAAATAAATATAAATAAAAAATGGATTGTTTTAAGTAACTTGTATCAGTGAGTCTCAATACATGTTTTCTGAATCTTTGGTGTCTCAAGTGAAGCATCCATGTGTATTCTTCAGGTTGAATTCTACATATCACACTTATCAGAAGATAATATTTACAATATGTAATGTAATATTTAGTAACAATCAACAATACTAATGGTATAGCATAGTGTCATGCAAAATATTTGTTTACTCTCAAGTTTCATTCAATAGTTGTATGCTTTTAGAAATTTTTGTTGCCATTTAAAAAATGAACAAAATTAGAAGATTTTATTGAATTTGTTAGATATATATTTGCTTAGTAAATATTTATTAAATGTTACCAATGTGTTGTATCCAATTTTAGGTACTGTGGTTACAGCAAAAACTTAGGCCTTCACACAGCTTTCACTCCAGCAGGGGAAGACAGTGAGAAAAAATATAAAAATTCTGATAAGGATGTTTGTTATGAAGAAAAACAAGCAAATAGGAGGATGGCCAGGGACTGGGAGAGGAGAGGGTGTTCAGGAAATGGATGGAATTTGATCTTAAGGAGAGTAAAACTGCAGGTTCGGATGATATGACTAATTGAAAGATATTTCTCTCTGACTTGGCATTTCTGTGATCAGCTAACCTGCTTGCTTTGCTCCTATACTCAGGTTAATTAGTTGGGAGAGATTCTTGACAGAAATCAGCTATGAATGTTTGCATTCATTTATTAATCTTATTTTCAAGAAGAAAATGAGGATTATACTCCTCAGATAAAAGGTTGAACAAAGCATGTTTTTATCTTCTGCAGAGGGGTAGTTTGTCTTGCTCTAGGTTAGATAGAGGTTTGGAGAGCATTTCATGGATAATGTGGAAAGTAGGTTCAGACCTGCCCTTAGAACCCAGGATTCTCAGTTGAAAAACTCTGAGTCTCTTTTCTCTGAGACACAATGTATTATTTCATGAAGGTCACTGTAATTCTCATCTACCTCCTGAAGAAAATTCTTGACATCAACTTGAAGGTGCTCTTATAAAGAGATTCACTATAGAAACATTCGTTTCTTTTCAACATATTTAATTCCCTATTCCGACACTGGCTAGTTACATGACCTTGGGCAAATTGCTTTCTCTCACAAAACCTCTGATTCTCCCAGACAAGTTCCCTTTTCTTCATCACTCAAACCAGTCTTGAAATCTCATCTCCCATAAGAAGCGATTCCAATAAATTAGAGAAAAAATGATTAATTCCAATATGCCACTTCCATTATGCTTTTCTTCTATTCCTACATATCTACTAAATGCACTTATTTCCACTGTTTACAGCCAGTAAAAAGATACTCTATTTTCATTTTACTGTTTATTTAAAACTATTTGTTTATGTTATCATCCCATGTGCATACTACAGGGGGAAAAAGTATTATCTTTTCCTTGCCCAGCTCCAGATTTATGCTTACACCCTATGGCAATGGCAGATTTAAAAAAGAAAAGCATAACAAATTTTCTTCATGGAAGTGATATATGACCTGACTCTTCAGAAATAAAAATGCAAAGACTCAGGAACAGTCCTGAAGAAGTAGAACCGGAGGACAAATGGCTATGTGTGATTGTATGGTAATAAACTCGGGGGAACTCATCAAGACTCTTTTTTCAGATTCTTCTTGGCCTTAGGGTGTAGTGGAGGATCCTTTTGGAATGAGGGTTGTATAACCTACTTTCAATGGAGATAGATCAGAGAATTTTTTTACAACCTTGTTTCAGAGAAGAAAGGAAGGAAAAGGTTCGATAGTAAATGAGGTACCATTATCGGGATAGCATGTTCTGAGCCCTGACAATACTTAGGTATTTTGTAGATAATACTGCAAATTAATTGAGTTATAAGTTCATATTTCAGATTCATTGAAAACTGTTTTTACCCTGTACCATCTAATTCTGTTCAATAACCAAGATTTGTTCAGGAGTAATGAGGAGGAAAAATAAAATTAAAAATAGAAATTAATTTAGGATAAATAATAAGCTTTAAGACTAGGCCACAAAAATAAAGAACAGAGGAGCAAGTAAACCACCCATCCCAGCCTAAAACTGCCTGCAGTTAGCTAAAGCAGACGCAGCATAGCTTCCTCCTTCCAAGATGAGGCATCCAAGCATATCTTTGTACCCACAGCCCACAAACGTATTTCTGTAAAAACCTGTTTTCTTCTCCAGCTGCCAGTCGTGGGAACAAGATACCATGTAGAAAGTATATGCATTCTCAAGGTTGTAAAACTTGTCACAAGTCAATGACTAACTGTCTGTTTAAACCCGTTTTTCCCTGGCTTACCTTCCCGTGCCAAAATTTATATAAGCAAGGTATTTTCCTTTGTGCAGGGCTGGCGGCCATTACAGGCAGTAAGGCCACCATCAACCGAAGCTCCAGTAGAGATTCTCTTGTGTCTCTCCATCTCTCTTCTTCTCAGCTCGAATTTCTCTAACAGTAACACTTCAGCTGGCATCCTGGTTGCCAGAGAAATAGCCTAACATAGGGATATGTCTGAAGAGAGCAGCTCAATATGGCTTTTATATCTGGTTTCCTGTGTCTTAAGCTCAGTGTCTAATACTTTAAAAGTGCTCAATATTTACTGGTCAAATGATTTGTGGCAGAATGAATCATAGCATTGCCTAAGAGTATCAGGACATTGGTCCTAGAATCTAAAGTTTCTGCAAAGCTCAGTCATGGCTTTGTCAAACTGTTTCTGGAGGGAATGTGGAGTGATGGGACAAGATATTATGGGAATATGGTTTACCTTCATCTCTGAAACCAATAAGTTGGATGATTTTGGCAAAACACTTACCCTCATTGACCCTCAAGTATTTCTCTCTCACTCTTTCTCTTCCTCTCTCTCTCTCTCTCTCTATATATATATATACACATACACATATATATCTCTATATATACACATATATATAGAGATCTATACAGATCTCTATATATAGAGATCTATACATATACATATATGTATATATATATGTACATATATACACATATGAATTGAATGAGATTGTTTCTAGACTAACTTCTAGATATAATATTGCGGAGTCCATGATTCTATTGACAATCCAGCTAACCCCCTGCTTGTAACCCCACTCACCACTTCACATAATTAAACTTTTCCTAGGGACTCCATTTAAAGTAGGCAATGTTGTGGTCAGAGTTCATGTCTGGGTGACTATAATAATTTCCAATAGCAAGATGGGATACTGGTTATGCTGGCAAGTGTAACAAGGAAAACGTTGTTTTCCGAGCATTGGAATGCCCAGTGCAGCAAGGAACTAACATAATGACTTAAACCAATGTAGGCTTGAGATAACATAAGCTTAATGCCCAGCAGGTAACTGTATCCTTTATATGTCAAATAATGTCAAAAAGAGCTACATACATAGAAATGTGCCAGAAAATACCAATACGTCCAGTGCTGCTGTTGCAGCTGTATGTAAGCTGCCTCATACTCAAAACATTGCAAGAATTAATGAGTGCAAAATGCTTTTGGGAAGGGAATGAACCTTCCTGAGCCCTGTCTATGCCAGTGAAATGGGCTGACACTAAATAACCCAAAGGCTCCCTAAGCAGGGTACCATGAGTATTAACATATGTATTACACTGTGTTAACATCAAGAGTGATTAAATTCGCTATCACCTAAACACGACAATGGCTAAATCATCCTTACCAGGCAGAGCAGAAAATTGCACACATCTTTTGGGTATGGGGCAGTGAATAAGATCATAGCACTTCAGTGTCAGCTAGGCAGAGCCAGCACTAAATGAAAATTGCTCAGTTCACAAGATACCCTGGCTCTTTTCCAGGGAATGCTTCCCCTGCAATTAAACATTAAGAGGGCATCAGTACACCCCAAACTAACTCAGTGCTATAGCATTTATTTATCCATTTTGAAGACACATGTAGAAAGAGAGAACACTATTATCACACGTGGACATATGGGCAACATCCCAGCTGAATAATAAAGTCTATTCTGTTTTTTCCTTTACATTGCAAATCTCCAGCTTTGAGGGTCTCCCTGCTGCTAACAAAAGACAGCACAGAGAGAGGTGACAACAGGCTGGCGCTATCTGGAGCATCATTTACGGGCATGACGGCATGACTTTTTAGGATAGCACCACAAATCATTATACGGGCTATTCATTAGAGGAAAGAAAACTTCTGTGAGAACCAAGACATAGCACATTGTAATCCCAACAGCTCCTTCTTGTTCAATGGTGTGTACTAATCATTGCCAGGGGAAAATCATCTTTTCTTTTTTTGCTTGAATAATAAAGAACTCCTGAGCCACTCTAAGGGAGTCAAAATCTCACTGTGTGGTCTTTCGTCCTCTTTGGCCACTGCTCCTATGTACTTCTGTGATTTTGAAGTTACCCTTACCATCTCATACTTGAACTCTTTCCCTCTCTCTCTCTTCTGTTAACCAGAAGCTCTGTGCAAGCCATTGCTGCAACTTCAGTGAAAAGTGTTGTTATGAATAACACTGCATCCTACTGAAGGCTTCCAAAACAAAACAACTGGTTGGTTTAACAACCACCCTTTCCAAGATTTTTCTGCATGATTAGAAATATGAGCATATTGCTTATATTCTGGAAACTCTCTCCCTTCTTTTAGAAAACAGAACAACAAAAAACTGTTATTTTGCTGCTTGCAGGAAAGAAATAGCTGCTCGATAAGAAATAAGTACAAATTGTGAAACTACTTCTCAAAGTCTGGCCATGTTTCTGATTTAAAGCCCACTGTCTCAAACTACATCTTCACTGACAGATTTCTCCTTTTCATACATCCTGATGGGAATTTGGCCAATAGGACATGGTTACAAATGCTTAGAAACCACAGTCCTTTATTTTATCTTGTAGGGGTAAAAAATTCTTAAAGATGAAAAAGTTAAACACTAAGTCACTCATAGAGATGGTGAATTCTCAGAATGACTTTCTATATTGTGAGAATTAGTAAATACCCTTTTACAATGTGACTTTTATGATATTTCTGTTACTGTTCCTGCTCTGTTTTTGTTTTTTAGCAAAAGTGATAATTTCCTGGGAATTCTGTCTAGCAAATAAATAGTCTTTTTGGGAAAAACAATATATCAAATTGTTCTGTTTCACCAAATAAGTTATAAATAAGATTTCCTTGTATTGAAAACAAATTGGAATTTGTTTTATTTTATAAAATATTTTACTCATAAATTTCTTCCTTCCTCCCATGCTGATTCCATGAACTGAAGGCTGGTTTCATGGGCATGCTACCAATACAGTCAAATAGAAACCCAAACTAAGTATGGTTCATATTTTAGGCTTAATGCTCTGAAGTTTACATTTTGAAATTCTTCATAAGGTTACCTTTACATTTATGCATTGTAAGTAGAGTCCAGTAGGGGAAAGAAGCATGTGCTGGGGTCTTGGAATCTCAGCAAATAGGTGGTCCATCTTACACCACATATATTTTTCTGGAACAGGCACTCTAAGGCCGATCTCTGCTCTCTGGTGCCCCAGTCTGGCCTTGCCTCCCCCTCCTCATTGCCATCTACTGACTAAGGCTGCCAAATGCCTTTGTGGGGATCTGAGTGTGGGCACAAGGAACATTGGGTCACATACCTCCTGGTGTCTCCAGGCAGGGCAAGGCAACAGCCATATCTCCCCTGTGGTGGTAGCACCTGGACATATTTTTTCAGCTACTTGCCCAGGAGAGGAGAGAGGGGAAGAGTGTGGGAAGAGAAGATTAACTTCACTACCTCCTGCAAGGTCTGTGAATTTTCTTTTTACACTGAGTGAATTTTCTTTTTATACTGAGACAACCCTGTCTCAACTCCTGTAGTTCTAAAAACTGTGCCACTCATGACTTTCTTAACAGTAAATCTAAAGGTTTTATTCATTGGTTAAATAAAAATTTGCTGAAAGAAAAAAAAATGCTTCTAAAATAATTTTAACTATGATCCTCACTTTTAAAATCTCTTCCAGAGGTTGAGGGAGAAAAGGCACACAGCTAGTTGGTGACTCTTTTAGTTAGAGTTTTTGGGTTGCAAGCAAGAGAAAATCACAGACACTCCCTCAAGGAAAAGTGAGTTTGTTATAAGGCATGAATAGTGAATGCCATCAGCAGTAAGGCAACTCAGGTGACTGCTTCTCACTCCACCCTGTCAAGAGCTTACTGTCTCTTCAGGGCATCTCTGCTTCTTTCTACACATCATCACCTTCCTCAGAACTTTGATTTGTATATGGCTCACCATGGTCTGTCACAGGTTTCAATTTCTGCACTGCAACCTTGCAAAGTCAGTTTCTACTGTTAACTACCTCATTACCTGCAGAATGCTCTCCGGCTCTTCTTTTATGCTAGGACACATCATTGCTCTCAGGCCCTGACTACAAATTGGCTATTCCTCAGTCAGATCCTTAATTCAGTTACTGCAGCTATGGCCAGGGTGTTGTGCAGGAAAATGGGCTTCTTTCTTCATCGAGGGTTGTGGACAGGGCAGGCCCTTTAATGGACACCTACTGCAACAGCACATTCTTTCTCTGTTCCTGAATTGACCCTGTCACTTTTATTCCCATTTTCAGTTAACGACCCCATCATTCCAGTTGTTCGGTGAGGCACAAAATTAGGTTCACACTCTTTTCTTTCCCTCGTGCATCACGTCTATTGGCTCTACCTCCTCAATTTTTCTTTTCGTATTTTGTGATTGGCATCAGAATAAAAGCCTGTGTCTTTAGTACGGCATCAAGACCTTTCTGGCACGGTTCCTGACTAGTCTCCCGTCTCATTCTCTGTCACTCTTGTTGTTTCCTACCCGCAAGCGTTGCTATTACACTACTTGCATTTCTGTAAAAGAGCGGTCCTCTTTCTCATCTTTATAATTTCCCACATCCTGCCCTTCTTCCATAACACAAGCACAATGCATTTGCCTTCCTCATAGCACTGATCACACACTTATCACAAAGCATTGCTGCTGTTTCTTTAAGTGGTTTCACAGTAGGTCGTGAGCTTATTGAGGACACACGCCATGTTTCAGTTTGCTGTATCTCTTACATCAAGCAGAGAACATAACATATGGTATATGTTAAATATGATAAATATTACTGTATGTCCTATAGCTTAAAAATTTCAATAACCCTCACACTGTTCTCAGTATAAAGCACACACTCTTAAGCACCTCTCTCACGTCATCTTTTCATTTCTCTTCCATTTTATATTTCAAAATAAGGAAACACTTTTGCTCAGTCATTTTCTCATGCTAATTTATGTCTCTTTGCTTTTATAAATGATGTTCCTTATGTCCAGAATACCTTTCCCCAAAGTTTCTGCACAAAAAATTCCTACTTATTCCTAAGTATTTACTTCAAGCATCAGCTATCTTGCGAAATCACTATGCTCTTTTTTTCCCTCTCTTCTTGTCATTTTAGATTTGTTCCTCTTTAGCATCTCGTAGAATTTCTTTTCTTTGTTATTGTACTTTTATAAAAGTATACTTGTTGCTTTTATTGTCTTTCTCTTTAGAGAAAGGAGACAGGTCCTTTTGAAATCCTCAATATATAATGAGACACATTTCGAAACAGAACATAATAAATCTAGACCTAAGGACTAGGTCTCTTCCAGCTTGTCCAGATGATTTTCCCTTTCCTAATGCTACCTTCTGTGAAAATAGTTGCCTTCAAGAAAAATGATATAGTTACTGTAATAATGCATATTATTGCACAATACATTATTAGTTCTGTGTAAGATAAGAAATGCATTAAGATGCCTTGAGACAGACAACCATATAGCTTAAGTAAAATTAAAATGTACTGCCGTCCTACATAACATCCTAGAAATAATTGGTCTAGGCTGTAAAATGGTTCTGCTCCTTGAAGTAATTCAGAAACAACATAAAAATCAACTTACTTCTGTCTTGATTTTTTTGTTGCTATTGGCTACATATTTGCAGCTGGGTTGCCACTACCAACACTTGAAAACCTATAGGAAAGGGCAAGAGGGAGGTAGAAAACAAGATTTTCTTTAATCTTGTGAAGTAGGAATATTATGCCAGCTCACATTCCATTAGGAAGACATCTAGCAACAAAGAAGACTAGAAAATACACGAAATGCAGTCTCCAGCTGAGTGGCCAGGTACCCAGGTAATGATGTATTATTATGGGAACAGTAGGAAACCAATTTTAGAGGACAAATAGCAATTTGAGTGAACTTCTCTTTTGAAATTATTTATATATCCCAACACAATTTATTTGGAAAGTCAATTGGATTTCAAGAACAAATGTAGTGTAGTGTTTATGAGTATATGTCCTAGAGGCAGATCAAACAGCTCTAGTCACTTCTGGGTGTGTGACTTTGACAAGTCATTTAACTTTTCTGTGTTTCTGCTTCCTATCTACAAAATGGGTATAACCGTAATATTGACTTTCTACACTGTATTTAAATCAGTTAATTAAAGAGAAAAGCTTAAGAGGTGCCTGGCTGAGAGTAAGCACAATTTAGGCGTTAACAATTATTGTATCTATTTCTACAGATGCCAAATAAATATTTTTGAATGAATAAACAACCTAACTGGTAACCATTCTCTATGTATTAAATAACTCTGGACATTTCTATTTTGGGATGTCTTAGGTTCAGTTTTCATAGATTTCCACTTTCAGCCCCACTTTCATATTCTCAATTATTACTTCTTTCCACTCTCAGGGTATTATACTCTAGAAGCCTTCTGTTTCTAATTAACTGTTTATAGTATCTGTGGATTTCTATCAAATAATTCAACTTATGAAGTCTGTGTGTAAAATGGAATTAAATAGACTCTGGCAGACAATCTAAGGAACATTTTATGACAAAAAGTTAACACATTTTTAGTGCATAGCCTTTAAGAAACTATTTTTGTTGTTTAAGAATATTTTTAGTTTATTTTCTGTGCTGACGCATAGTGTTAGCAAATATCTTCAGAAAAGTGAGTCATGGTTTGTTATACACATATAGGTAAGTATGAAAATTTCATTTTGAAGTATAAAGAGAGTTTTCAAGAAACAATTAAGTATCACCATATGTTGAATAGAGCAATTTATCTTACTTTCTGAAAAAAATCAGGCAAAGCATACAAATCTCATTAGAATGTATTGGTAACAATATGGATGAGGAAGTCATCCTCAGGTACACAGATTTGCAGAAATTAGAGGATCTCAAAGTAAACATGGGACATGGGAACATGGGGTATCTCTTTGAAGTCACTTGCACTGATGCTGCCCAAAGGAAGAAGAATATTTCTCCCTCTATGACTTTTAAAATCTCGTATTCTGTATTCTGGCCTGCACTAGTCCAGTGTTTATTCCTAGTCTGTTTCCTTGCAATTGCAAAGCAAAACTGTTAGGTTGGCCCTGCTAGGGAGTAAAGGAAGTTTTAGTAGCAGCTTACATTGAAGTCAAAGGAGTGTGTGTGTGTGTGTGAGTGTGAGTGTGTGTGTGTGTGTGTGTGTGTGTGTGTGTGTATGCTGCCCAACATCTTCTCAGACACCTCAGCATGCAGAAATCCTGGTAATTGATCTTGAAAAATTACATGACAGTTAGGTAATGAGAATATCAGTTGTCTTAACTGCTGCTTTCTCAAAATTCTGAGATAAATTTAAATAAAAAGCGATGTCCTTATGTGGATAAGGTAAAACGAGGTCTTCTAATGTCCCTTAGTGGAAGTTAGTATGTCAAAGAGTGAAGATACTAAGCATTTTGAGATAAAATAATGATTAAATAGCCTATCATCTTTATGTCATCCATTTCACCCATCAGAAAAAACAAAAACAAAATAGCAATACAGCAACTTCTTTACATGACAATTGAATTCTGCACTTGATCTTAGCCAAAATGTGTAGATGACAATTGAATTCTAAATATTCATCACACATAGGAAGTGTCTAGAGATTTAAGGATACCAAATTTCTAATTTGATTTCTATGTGTGGCTAAACATTCTTTAGTAAAGGACCACTAGGTCCTCTCTTTTATTATGTAATAAGGCTTTTGAATTGGCTAATTAACAACATAATGATTACAAAAGATATTCAGAAATTTTAATACTACAAGTCTTCTTTGTATCTGCCTGGAGAGCACAAACTTTTGTTCCTCAATCCACTTCACAGATTTTTTTTCCTTGGCCTTTATACAATGGGAAGACATTCCCTTCCTTCTCTGAATATTGCTGTTGTATAGTAGAGACACAGAGTTGTTCATTCATAAGGTTAAAACTAAAGTGGGGAGACAAAAATAAGGTATATACTAAGAGTATACAAATCAAAAATGTTAGCGCAGCATGCCTCCGTAATACATGTCCTGTATGGATAAAGTCTGAAGTTTTTTTATAGCTATCATAAATGACGAGAGAAAGAAGAAATGCTCCTTGTCCTCCCCTCTTTATGCCCCACACCCTATCACCTGCCATGCAAGGTATTTCTTCACTATGACTGTTAATGGATAACTCAAAAATATAAACAAAGATAGCCAGTGAATTAAGAAAACAAATACAATTTGAGTCACAAGCTTTTTTTTTTCCTTTTCATAGAATGTTAACATAAGACAGTTTTTGTTGTACTCAGTTTCTTGATACAAAAAGAAATATAAATGAAATCCACAAACACAGGGGGAAAGAACCTGATTTTTTGTACTATATCCAAATTTCACTTAACAAACTTCTATATGAAGTAATTTATTACTGTATGTACCACTGAGATGTTAAAAAATATATAAATCTCTTCCTCTTTAACTTCTCTATAACTATCTCTGTGTATTCGCAGCCACAGTCAATGTGAACTGTGCATACTACAAACACCTTCAGCCACTCAGCGTGGCACACACCAGAGTGTGGGTTGCAATGATTGTTGTTTATTCTGCTACGAGCTTTTATTTGTCATTTATTTTGTGTTCTCACTGACAGTTTTGGATCCATATAAGACATGCCAGTGATGGTGATGTACCTTACAAAAGAAATAAAGGGAAAGTACCATGCAAGCTTAAGGCTTGAAGCAACTTCAAGTAGCAGGTCAGAAGAATCAGACAATAAAGCAGATTGAGAAGTTAAGGATGAACATTATGAAGGACAGCATAAAAATCTCTATGGAGTAGAAGAACTGACCCTCAAGGATATGAGCTGGAGTGGAAGAAATTAAGGCCTGAGGCTGGTCAAACCCTCAAAGAATATGATGACAATAGTAATTACTGTTACAAAATACAAGAATGCAAATCCATAAGAATTTTACTCTACAACCTGTATTGTGCTCATTCACTCAATATGTTCCTGCATTAATCTTCTCAGGATGCCATAACAAAATACCATACACTAGGTAGCTTAAACAATAGATACTTGTTTCCTCACAGTCCTGGAGGCTAGGTCAGAGTGCAAGCATAGTTTAGTTCTCATAAGAGTCCTCTTCCTGTCTTATAATAGACAGTCACCTTCTAGTTGTATTCTCACATAGTGGAGAGAAAGGGTTGTTTTTGTCAGGTTTGTCAAAGATCAGATGGTTGTAGATGTGTAGCATTGCCTCTGAAGCCTCTGTTCTATTCCATTGGTCTATATCTCTGTTTTGGTACCAGTACCATGCTGTTTTGATTACTGTGGCCTTGCAGTATAGTTTGAAGTCAGGTAGCATGATGCCTCCAGCTTTGTTCTTTTTGCTTAGGATTGTCTTGGCTATGCAGGCTCTCTTTTGGTTCCATATGAAGTTTAAGGTGGTTTTTTCCAGTTCTGTGAAGAGGGTCATAGGTAGCTTGACGGGGATAGCATTGAATCCATAAATTACTCTGGTCAGTATGCCCATTTTCATGATATTGATTCTTCCTGACCATGAGCATGGAATGTTTTATCTGTTTGTGTCCTCTCTTATTTCCTTGATCAGTTGAAAGTTAGGTCTCTTGCTCCAGTTAGCTAAGTTGTGACTAGAAAGGAAAACTTCTTGAAGTAAATTAAAACTGTTACTCCAGTGAACACACAAATAATACATGAGCAAAAAGCCTTATTGCTCATACACAGGAATTTTAAATGGTCTGGTTAGAAGATCCAGCCAGCCACAATGTTGTCTTAACAGAAGCCTAGTACAGAGCAAGGCCTTAACTCTCTTCAACTCTAAGAAGGCTGAGAGAAGTGCAGAAGCCACAGAAGAAAATTTGGAAGCTATCAGAGATTGGGTCTTGAGGTTTAAGAAAAGAAGCCATTTCAATAACATAATAGTACCAGGGGAAGTAACAAGTGTTAATGGAGAAGTGTAGAAGCAGTCACAAATTATCCAGGTCTAGCTAAAATAATTGATGAATGTGGCAGGTGGCTACACTGAATGACTGAGTGTCTTTCTCTTCTTTTCTCCTCTTTCCTCCTCTCCCTTTTCTTCCCCTCCCATCCCGTCTCTCTTCTTCCTCTCCTCCTCCTCCTTCCTTCTTCCTTCTTCCCTCTTCCCTCTTCCTCCTTTCCTCCTCCTCCTCCTTCTTCTTATTTTTAAGCATACTTTTCACTGCTTTCTACAGGCTTTCACATAATATATTTGTATTAAATTTAGTTCCAATTAATTTATAATTTTGTTTGTAATTTTTTTCTCATAGTTTATCTTAGCATAATATGCTTGATTTACAAAACTTTGGTATTATTTAGATTTTTTAAAAATTGATTTCTAACTTAATTCCTGTATAGTCAAAGAACATGCTTGGAAATGATTTTAAAGCTTTGAAAAATTTTTAGTCTTACTTTAGGGCTCAACATATTGCAATTTTGATAAATATTTCATGGGCATTTGAAGAAAAGTTTTTTCAGTCATGTTGAATTTAGCATTAATCATATCAATCTTTTTTTAGATCATTTTATGTCTTTTCTAATGTATTTTTTTAATATCCCATCAGCTAGAAAAAAAAGGTTTTAAAGTTTTTCATATCTGACATGGATTTTCAATATTTTCTTTTACTTCTTCAGTTTTTCCTTTATAGATTTTGAAGCTCTGATACTCAGTTGATATAGATTTTACTTATCTACATATCTTCCTTATAGGTTGACACTTTTATTTTCATGAAATATATTTCTATTTCTAATATGTCTTATGGAATTAAAGTTGACTTTGGTGATGATATAGCTTCACCACTTTTATTCTGCTTAATGTTTGCATAGTGTATCTTTTTCCGTAGTAAGTTTAACCTTTTTGGATTTATGATTTTATATTTAAAGTTAAGGTAAATTCTTATATTTGAGGTGTATGTCTTGTAAGCAGTGTATAATTGAATATTTATAAAATTATTGATATATTTAGTTTTATATTTATCATCTTATGATTTGTTTTATGTTTGCCATCTTTTTAATATTCTCTTTTTCTCTCCATTTTGTCTGTTGTTAAGTTAGTTTTATTATATGACATTTCCCTTTAAAGGAAAAAGTTAAAGAGAAAAGTTAGGCATTCTTTTTTTTTTTTTTTTTTTTGAGACGGAGTCTCTCTCTCTCTCGCCCAAGTTGTAGTGCAGTGGTATGATCGGCTCACTGCAATCTCCACCTCCAGGGTTCAAGCTATTTTCCTGACTCAGCCTTCTGATTAG
The DNA here is from genome assembly GCA_963573385.1 of Cacajao melanocephalus. Classification (NCBI taxonomy): domain Eukaryota; kingdom Metazoa; phylum Chordata; class Mammalia; order Primates; family Pitheciidae; genus Cacajao; species Cacajao melanocephalus. Next base: position 66,402 of record CAUYLG010063386.1, read on the forward strand.
CTGGGACTACAGGCACATATCACCACACCTGGCTAATTGTTTGTATTTTTAGTAGAGACGGGGTTTCACCATGTTAGCCAGGATGGTCTTGATCTCCGGACCTCATGATCCACTGTCCTTGGCCTCCCAAAGTTCTGGGAGTACAGGTGTGAGCCACCATCCCTGGCCAGCATTCTTTTACTATTATGTTTAGTAGCTATTGTAAAGAACATAAAACACTTTTTTTCAGTTAGTATATACATATTATAAAACCTAATATATATTTAAATGAATATAAAATATAAAGTCTAATATAAAATATTACTTTTTCTGCTTCCAATAAAATTTTCAACTAAGTTCCTGTCAGTTTTCTCACCCTTTTGTTGAAAAATGTGTTTGCTTCTCTGTAGTAGTTTCTTAGTCAAAATTTTGCTGATTGCACCTTGTATTGTCATTTAATATGTTCTGCTATGTGCTTCTTTCCAATTAGTAATTGGATATACAGGCTTTATCTGATTTGAATTTGATTTTTTTTTACCAAGTACATGTCATAGATTGTGATGTGTATTTCTATTAGATTGTATGTAATATATAATTGTCTCTCTTTCAGTGATATTATTGGCCAATGCAGTACTTTCAAATATGAAAATAGATAGAAAAGCAAACAAACAAAACACACACACACATACACACACACACACACAATGAGAAAGTTACCTCAAATACTGTGAGAATTAAAAATATAACTAGTTGCAGCCGGGCGCAGTAGCTCACGTCTGTAATCCCAGCACAGATGTGACTATGCTAGGAGATCAAGAATAGGTTAGGAGATCGAGACTATCCTGGCCAACATGGTGAAACCCCATCTCTACTAAAAATACAAAAATTATCTGGGCATGGTGGCACATGCCTGTAATCCCAGCTACGCAGGAGGCTAAGGCAAGAGAATCACTTGAATTAGAGAGTTGGAGGTTGCAGTGAGCTGAGATTGCACCATTGCACTCCAGCCTGGTGACAGAGTGAGACTTCATCTCAAAAAATATATATATTTATCTAGTTATAAAACACAACATACAAAATTAATAGCCTTCATATATGCAACAAAATTGGTTAGATGATATAATGGAAAAAAGAGTTCATCACTATAGTAATAAATAAAAAGATACAAATACAAGTAAATATAAAATACCTAGATGAAACTTAACAAAATACAAAGTTTGACTGGAAGAAATGGAAGGGCATACAATGTTCTTGATTAAGCAATCTCAACATTATGAAGTTATGAATATCCCTACAATGAACTGTAAAATTAAAACAGTTGCAGTACAAACATCATCAATTTCAACTATCTCCCATCCCTGGAACTTAAATTGACTATAAAGTTTGCTTGAAAAAATAAACTAGCATAAATATCTTGAAAAAGGGAAACAGAAAAAAAGTAAAAACAATTGTATATGAGAGTAGGGGTGGGAGCGAGCAGTCTCTGCTGATATTAGAATATATTGTAAGGCCCCTATAATTAAGATAGTGTTGTACTAGCCCATGAATAGAGAAATAAATCAACAGAGAAAAATTAGAAAAAAAATAAGTAAACCTTTAGTATTTGAATATAGACCTTTGATAAAATATTTGATAAAGGTGACATCTCAAATTAGGTGGAGAAAGATGGAGTTCTTAATAAGTGGTATTATTCCAACTAGATAGCATTATAGGAAATAATAAAATTGAAATCTAATCTTAAATTACCTGCATTTATATGTGTGTGTGTGTTGGGGAGCCATCATCCAATGTGCTCTATTAGATAGGCTGTCATATCCAGCTATCTCTAGTGTGACCAGCCCATCTCCTGTCTAATCTTATTGTGTTTGTCTAGTTCTGCTGCTGCTTTCTACCTCAATCGGTTGGGGCAGATGCATATAGTTACATTCAATTATGATTTTACATGCCACTGCATCATATATTTGAAAAAGATTTTTAAAGCCACATGTCTTAAAAGGTATCTGTTTATTGTAGACACAAGAGTTTCAATATCTTCCCTTGCAGCCAGAGTACAATTTAATGAAATGATATGATTATTATTTTTTAGAAACAGTGTCTCATTCTGTTGCCCAGTCTGGAGTGCAATGGAACAATCTCAGCTCACTGCAACCTCCGCATCCAGAGTTCTAGCAATTCCGTGCCTCAGCCTCCCAAGTAGCTGGTACTACAGATGCACGCTGCTATGCCCAGCTAATTTTTTGTATTTTAGTAGAGACCGGGTTTCACCATGTGGCCCAGGCTGGTCTTGAACTCCTGAGCTCAGGCAATCCACCTGCCTCGACCTCCCAAAGTGCTAGGATTACAGGCATGAGCCAATGATATAATTATTAATGAATATCATGTGTAATTAAATATTCAAAAGAAGTGGTACAAGTGATTATTCAAAAAACTAATTGGCCATTGTTGTAGATTTTTAATTTCTCATCTAATCTCTTCTCAAATCTTTTTCAACTTTCATTTGCATAGTTCATTTGGCTTGGAATCTGATGAAATAATTTTGACTTCTTGATAAGCTCTTGAAATAAGCCCCTGTTACTATGGGAAGGTATCCAAAATTTATGGATCAGTGATCTTATCCAGGCTGGCAACTCCTATGGAATAAACTAAATTTCTCTTTTACTCTGTTCACCCTCTCACATGAAGCATCTGATCACAGCTCTATTCAACCACCACAAACCACTCATCAAAATCACTTCCACAGGGCATGCTCCTCCTTTTCATGTAGCATCCAATTTTCTATGTCTGTCTTGATAAATTGGATGAATCTTTGTGTGAATGCCATGTCTGACATTTTTTGTAGTTCAATGTCTTCCTTCTGTAGCACAGATCCCAGGCTTTCTGAATAACCAAGATTCAATTTAAGATTATTTTTCTAAGGCACAGGAAATAGTAAGTCTCATCTCTTATATATATACAATCATGTATATATAGAGGAGTCTTGGCTGATAGCAAACAATGTAATGAAGTCTAAAAGAGGCGTAAGTTTAGGAAGACTAGTAGAAATGCTTTTCCAATTATTCTAGAAAATATATTAAGAAAGAGATAGAGGATATGATAGTACCAGCTAAAATTTTCAAAATTTTGAGGTCCTAGTAAGATTTTCCAGATAGTAGGAAGAGTCACAAGAATATTAGATTCTAGTCTTGCCTCTTTTAGTTCTGTAACTTTGATGCAATAATTTCAATTTAATTTTCTTGTTTATATCAATAAAAGATTGGCCCAAATAACCATTAAAAACATTTTAACATTTGACTTTGGTTAATCTAAACTTTGATACCAGGCATAGATAGGACTGGATTTTCAAGTGACTAAGCCTTACCACTTTTTTTGAGGGAGAGAGGGAAGACTCCCTTTCAAAAACAATTCACCTACCTTACGCTTTGGATTTGCAATTAAATGTATGACATCTTTGTAATTATACAAGCTAAACTGATTCTTTACAGCTTATCAACATAGCAATCCAGACTTAGAATAAATGCTGCTCTCTGAGTAGAGAACAACTACTATACTCAGGGAAGAAAACTGGGGAGGAAAGTACTTTTAAAAGAGGAGGTAGAAACATTTTTCTACTTTGAAATCAACCTTCATTCAACTTTTTCAAAAAATAGCAGTCAACCTCCAGGTGACTTTCCAATATGATTTTCTCTTTGATTCCCACAGGTATGCTAAACAAGAAGCCTGGGGAGAAAAATCCACTTGATTAAACGTTGCCTATGGGAAGAGATTTGGGAGCGCCAGTAGCCTTCTAATCTTCAGAAATAATTGTATTATATAAAATTCCTAAGATGTTTAGATCAAAAGCAGAGCTTAAAAGAAGATATATTCTGTGGTGAATGACTATGCATGTTAAGACATACAAGCTTATGTTACAGAAATATGAAACAAATGAAAGAATAATGAGCATCCTATTGTGACATAATATCTAGATATCCATCTGTCCTGGCTTTCCTATGTGTGCATCAAAATAGTTATGAAAATGATGTAAAATATTGAATAGGCATATATGCATGTAATATAATAAAATCCGGAGAAGACAAAAATTCAAGAAAATAGCTTGAAAACAGATTAGTCCATCCATTAATCCTAGAAAATAGATAATGTGGCAGAGATTATGATTATACAACATAACTTTAAACTTCCGGGGTTCACGAAAGATTTCTGGGTGGCAGAGAATATGTACAAAAACCCATTCCAGAAAGAGCAGATAGCATTTGCCCTCTCAAGATATATTTCTCAGCCTATCTTGCTTCTATCAGAGTTCAGCACCAGTTTCACAACAGATGCAAACTGGAAATAGGAAAAATAAATAAATAAAGGTCTCAGCCAACACCAAATGCAGAAGAATCATTTTTTTACAGGCAGAAAGTAATTAGCCAGCTGGAAGTTAGCCAGGACACCAGAGAGAGTGAACATCCCTATTCTGTCTCAAAATTCTGTGGGATTTTTAATGAATACAAATGGTCATGACCTTGAGTTTTATGCTCCAACCACAAAAAGAACTTAACAGCAATGCTAGGCTGTTCCTTCCCTCTACCCCTGCTGCAGGCTACTGACTCAGAACCACAGATTAGGGATTCTGTGAATTCCATGTGGATAATGAGGACCCCTGCACAAATTGTTCAGTTCAATTAAATGACTAATTTTACAGGATAGCGACTGTGCTATTTGGCTGCTAGTGTCAGACTGCAAAACTGCTTAATGAATTCCTATCAAGGAATTTAGTATTTTAATAGTAAAGTGGATATCATCTATAAGGACTTACTACTGCTTTTGCTGCCACTTAGAACACCTCTTTTCTTCTCCCCAACACCGGTTTTATTTTTGTTCATTAGTCATGGCTTCTCTGTCTCAGACTAACTTTTTACACATGCATTTTATTTTCAGCAAATGGATATTAGCCAGATTGCATATCATAATTGAGCAGGAATCCATGTTATGTAAATCACACAACCCAGCAACCACTTTCCTTTGCCAAAGGCAGCAGTCTTGGAATTTGCCAGCTAAAATGATGGCCCTCAGGTTGCATACCAAGCATCATTCATGAGAGAGTAGAGCTTCTTAATAAGAATAAAACATAACTTTACCAAAGAGAAAAATCGTCTAGAAGGGCACTGTTATAACAGGATTGTAGCGAAGTAACAGAATGGTAACTATGTATATTTATGTGCAAGACCTTGTACTAAAAATTGTACATATATTCTTCCATTTAGCCTTTTCAGTAATTGAATAAGTAACAATAATGTTATTTAATCGACGAAGTGGAGGGATATTATGTACACACAGGAACCCAAGCCACTAACACTCTTTTTCCACCTTCCCAAGCTTCTTTGGAATTAAAAACACAAAACACACACCAACACACACAAATTCAGGCTAGGAGTTCATGCTGTTCACAGATTTGAAAAGAGAAATATTGTGGTATGAATATTCCCTATTTTTGTGTTTTACCTATTGGAAAACCATGACAATTAATTTGTGATATAAAAGCATAAATCCAGAGAATGATGTTGTATTGTCAGTCATTTCTCTATTTTTTCCTTGTTGCTTTTCCTCACATTTTGTGCATCATTCTATGAAAAAGTCCAGCTCTTTTAAAATACATTTCTCAGCCTATCTTGCTTCTATCAGAGTTCAGTTAATGGGAGAAAACTGGCATAACACTGAAGGACAAGAGAAAGAGAAAAGCCAGGGTATGTCTATATTCTCTCTGCCTCCTGGGGTAGGCAGTGACTTTAGTCTCTCTTCTAGCTTCAACTCCTATCAAAATTACCCTGATTCCCAGGTACTAGCTGTTGATGTGGAACCCAGTTTTAGTTCACAATCTGGCAATGCTCTATCCTCCTTTCGTCCTTTCAGCCAGGTGGTGGTGGTAACTGCTTGTTTGCTTTTTCCCTTTCTTGATAACATAGTTTGGAGCACAGAAGTTAATTTTGATGAAGTACAATGTATTTTTTTTTCTTTTGTCATGTGTGCTTTGCATGTTACATCTAGAATCTATTGACTAATTTAAGGCAAAAAATACATACTCCTATTTCTTTTCCAAGATTGTTATAATCTTAGCTGTTACTTTTAGATCGATGGCCTCTGTATGGTATGAGGTAGAAGTCGAGCTGTATTATTTTCATATGGCTAACCAGTTACCCTGGGACTATTAGTTAAAAGACTATTCTTACTCCCATTTAACTGACTTGATACACTTATTAGTGTAGCTTTGTAGTCAGTTTTGAAACAGGAACATATGAGTCCTTCATATTTGTAATTTATTATTATTTTGTATTTGTAATTTATTTCAAGATTACTTTTATTGACTTTTTCTTTCTTTTTTTTTTTAAAGATGGAGTCTCACTCTGTCGCCCAGGAAAGCAGTGGTGGGATCTCAGCAGACTGCGACCTGTGCCTCCCTGGCTCAAGTGATTCTTCCACCTAAGCCTCTGGAGTAGCTGGGATTACAGGCTTGTGCCACCATGCCCAGCTAATTTTTTTATTTTTAATAGAGATGGGGCTTCGCCATGTTGGCCAGGCTGGTCTCAAATTCTGGCCTCAAATGATCTGCACACCTTGGCTTCCTAAAGGGCTGGGATTACAGGTGTGAACTACTGTGCCAGGCCTATTCTGGTTAAGTTTCCATGTGAATTTTGGATCAGCATGTCAATTTCTGCCAAGAAGCCAGCTTGGATTTTGAGAGGGATTATGTTGAATATGCAGATCAATTTGGGGAGTTTTGCCATTTTAACAATATTAAGTCTTCTAATCCATGATGATGACATAATTTTCTATTAACATTTATTTTTGTTTATTTCAATAATTTTTGTTTTCATTAACCAATTTCCAGTAAGAAGTCTAGCATATATTTTGTGATTTTTATTTCTATGTATTTTATTCTTTTTCACATTATTGACAATAGCACTTATAGATTTTGTATTTACATTGTTCACTGTTCCTTTATAGAAATAAAATTGTTTTTATATTGATATTGAATCATGCAAACTTGACAAATAATTTTTATTTGTATATTTCTTAAGAATTCTATGTTCAAGATAATGTCATCTGCAAAACAGAGTTTATTTCTTCCCTTCCAATCTGGATGCACTTTATTTCTTATTTTTGCTTAATTGCCCTGGCTAGAAGATATGGTACAACGTTGAGTAGAAGTGGTAAAAGCAAATATTCTTGTCTTGTTCCTGATTTTAAAGTGAATGCATGTAGTCTTCTATTATTAGATATGAGATAGCTGTGATTTTTTTCTTAGAAGCACTTTATCAAGTTGAGAGGATTATTTACTATTCTTAGTTTGTTGAGTCTTTGTATTTTGTTTTTCTTTGTTTATAACGAAAAATGTTGAATTTTTTCAATTGTTTTTTCTGGGCCTATTGAGCATATTATGTATTTTTTGTTCTTTAATGTATTAACTTGGTGTATTTCATTGAATGAGTTTTGTATGTTAAAACAATCTCGTATTCCTGGACTAAATCCCATACGTCCATGATAAATAATCTTTTTTGTATTCTGTGGATTCAGTTTGCTAGTATTTTGTTGGTAATTTTTACATCTATATTCATAAGGGATATTGATGCACAGTTTTCTTATCTTGTGTTATCTTTGTCTGGTTTTAGTAGCAGGGTAGTACTGGCCTCATAGAATGAACTGAAAAGTGTTTTTTGTCTTCATCTACCTTTCATAATATTTTGTGAATAATGGGTATTAACTATTTAAATATTGGTAGAATTCACCAGTAAAACCATCTTGGCCTGAAAATCTTTGTGGAAAATTTTTAAATTATTAATTTCTTTATTTGTTTTTGGATATTCAGATATACTTTCTCTGAGGTCAGTGTGAGCAACTGGTGTCTTTCTAGGACTTTTAATTTCATATAGGTTTTCTAATTTGTTGGTGTAGTTATTCATCACATTCCCCTATGATTATTTTTGTTTCTGTGAGATCAGTAGTAATACCTCTCTTTTCCTCAATTTTTTTTCTGACCTCAGTTGTTTGTACCTTCTTTCTTTCTTTCTTTCTTTTTTTTTATGTAATTCTAGCTAAAGCTTGGTGAATTTGTTGATCTTTTCAAAGAGCAAAGTTTTGGTATCATTGATTTTCTCTACTGTTTTTCTTTTCTCTACATTATTTGTCTTCCCTAATCTTTATTATTCCTTCCTTTTGTTTGTTTTGGGTTCTCTTTGCTCTTTTGCTTCTGGTTTCTTACAGTAGAAGAAATAGTAGTAGAATATAGTAGTAGAATATTGATTTGAAATATGTCTAATTTTATATATAAGCTTTTACAGCTAACAATTTTGTTCTAAGGACTGCTTTGGCTGCATCCTACAGGTTTTGATATATTTTGTTTTGTTCTTATTCATCTTAAAGCATTTTCTAATTTCCCTTGTGATTCTTCTCTAAACTACTGATTATTTAGAAGAATTTTCTTAAGTTTTCACATATTTGTAAATATCTGAAATTTTCTTCTTATTCCTAATTTTAATCAATTGTGGTCAAAAACATATTTTGCATACTTTTAAGCCTTTTAAATTTATTGAGGCTTTTAAAGTGCCCTAATGTAGGTCTACCTTGAAGAATGTTATACATACACTTGAAAAGAATGCATATTCTGCTGTTGGATGAGAGTTCTATAAATGTCTGTTAGGTATAGTTGATTTATATTGTTGTTTAAGTCTTCTCTCTGCTTGTTCTATTTGCTTTCTTATGCTTGGTTGTAGTAATGATTACTAAAAGTAAGTGTCTTATTCTGTTCAGGCTGCTATATAACAAAATGCCTTAGACTGAACAGCTTATAACTGTACATTTATTTCTCATAGTTCCAGAGGTGGGGAAGTTTAATATCAAGGCACAGGCAGATTTGACATCTGGTAAGGACTCACTCTGCTACATAGATGGTGCTGTGTGATGAATCCTCACATGGAGCAAATAGCTTCCTCACACCTCTTTTATTAGGTCACTAATCCCACTCATGAGGGCTTTGCCCTCATGACTTAATCACCTTCTAAAAGCCCCACCTTTAACTATATCTCTACATTAAGATTCAACACATGAATTTTTGAGGGACATAAACATTCAGACCATACTAGTGGGGTACTAAAGCCCTCTATTATAATTGTGTTGGTTATTTCTCCCTTTAATTCTGTCACTTTTTACCATATGTATTTTAGTATTCTGTTGTTTGGCATATTTATGTTTTTAATTGTTATCATTTGTTAATAGAATGATCTTTCATCATCATAAATTATTTTCTTTTGTCTCTACAAAGATATTTGCCTTAAATTATTTTTTCTGATGTTAACAGTGCCAATTTAAATATCCTTTAATTATTGTTTGAATAGCGTATCTTTTTCATCTTTTTACTTTTTTTGTTTTTTGAGATGGAGTCTCACTGTGTCACCCAGGCTAGAGTTCAGTGGTATGATCTCAGCTCACCGCAACCTCTACCTCCCAGGATTCCAGTGATTCTCCTGTTTCAGCCTCCCAAGTAGCTGAAACCACAGGCATGTCCCACCACGCCTGGCTAATTATTTTTGTATTTTAGTAGAGATGGTGTTTTGCCATGTTGGCCTGGCTGGTCTTGACCTCTTGATCTCAAGTGATCTGCCCTCCTGGGCCTCTCAAAGTGCTAGGATTACAAGCATGAGTCACCATGCCAGACCCCATCTTTTTAATTTCAACCTATTTTTTTCTTGGAATCTAGAGTGTGTCTCTTGTACACAGGATATGCTTATATCGTTTTTTATTTGTTTTGCTAATCTCTGACTTTTCATTAATGGATTAGCATACTTAATCTATTTACATTTAATATAGTTATATTTTTGTTGAGACAGAGTCTTGCCCAGTGGCACATGCTGGAGTGCAGTAGCATGATCTCCGTTCACTGCAACTTTCGTCTTGGGGGTTAAATCAACTCTTCTGCCTCAGCCTCCTGATTAACTGGGATTACAAGAGTGTGCCACATCTGGCTAATTTTTGTATTTTTAGTAGAGAAAGGGTTTAACCATGCAGTGCAGGCTGGTCTTGAACTGCTGGCCTCAAGTGATTTGCCCGCCCTGGCCTCCCAAAGTGTTGGGATTATAGGTGTAAACCACCGTGTCCAACCTAGTTCTCTATTTTATTACTACCCTATCTTGTGTTAGATATTTTCTAGTGCAGCATTTTAATTACATTGTTTCTTTTGATGCATTTTTTAGTTATTTTCTTAGTGGTTAATACAGGATTAAAATTGGCATTTTAGCTTAAAATAACCTAGTTTGGGTTAATACTGACTTAAGTATATAAATACTAACTTAAGTATATAAAAACTTTGTTCCAAATTACATCCATTACATCCACCCTCTTTTGTGCTATTGTTGCCATATAAATCTGATAAGATTTATATATGATATACACAATTTGTACAGTATTACACATAATATATAGGAACTACGTATATATATTCTCACATAGATCCTCAAATAAATACCGTCTAATCCCATCTAAAAGTTTTATAATTATTGCTTCATGCAATTGTCTTTTAAATTAGATGGGAGAAGAGTTATAAACCAAAAAATATATACTCTATGTTAACCTTTTATGTAATCTGAAGGTAGTTAGAATTTACCCATGCTCTTCTTTACATAAATTTGAGTTAGCATCAAGTAACACAAATTCAGTTCAGCTCTTTCAATTCAGCTGGATTAACTTCTTTTAGCATTTCTTCCAGCAAGTCTGTCAGTTTTTCTTTAACACGTAATGTCTTAATATCTTCCTTATTTTTGAAATATAGTTTTGCTTTATTTAGAATCATTGGGACCGACAATCTTTTTCTTTTGGTATTTTGTATATGTCATTGCACTGCCTTCTATTCTTCTTGATTTCTGATAACAAGTCAGCTGTTGTTCTTATTGAAAATTAACTGTATGTGATGACTTCTTTCTTGCCACTTTAAAGATTCCCTTTGTCTTTGAAAGTCTGATTATGACATGTTTCTGTGTGGATCTCCATGATTTTATCTTACTTGAAATGTGTTGATGTTCTTTGATGTGTTAATTAATGTTTTCATTTAATTTTAAAAGTTTTCAGGCATTATAATTCATCTCTATTTTTCATCTGTATCTATTCATCTATCTCTTCTTTTCTTCTGAGACTCTTATTGGTTTGCTTGATAGTGTCCCACAGATCTGCTGTTGAAACCTTTTAATGAACATTTTAATTATTGTATTTTTCAACTCTAGAATTTTTATTTTAAACAATTTTTAAACAATAATATTTTTACCTCTTTATTGATATATCTGCTAAATATTTTTTAAATTATTATAATTCTTTTAATTCTTTACATGTGATTTTCTTTTCTTTTGAACATATTTATGACAACTTATTTAAAATATTTGTCTATTAAATCCAATATCTAGATTACTTCAGGGAAGATTATTTTTTTCTTTTTGTGTGAATCACAATTTTCTGTTTCTTGTGTCTCATAATATTAATGAAAATTGTATACTTTAAATTATATGCTGTGGTAACTCTAGAAATCTAATCCCTCTGCCTGTCTCCCCATAATTGCTGCTGTTACTGCTTTTTCTGCTATTGTTGTTGTTCTGATTGTTTAGGAATCTCTTGGACTAATTCTGCAATGTATTTATTTCTTACAGGGGGCAGCCACTGGGGTTACTGCTTGGTTAGCTTGGTTGTCAGCCAAAGATTGGTGAAAGATTTTCTTAAATACATAAGGAGCTCTGTGTGTATATTTCAGCATCCCTTAAAACATTTATAGTATTGGCAATTCTGTGCTGGCTTTTGTGTCTTGTCTGTAAAAGTCCTCAAGGTCACTGAGAATGAGAGAGTTGAGCCCTTGCATGTGGTTCCTGGCCATGCACAAAGCCCTAGACAGACGTTACCTCTTAGATTCCTTGGAAACTGTCAGGTTTTGAAAACCCTACCATAGGTATCTTCAGATTTTTTTTTTTTAATTTATGGCCAGACTCTTATTTGTCCTAATGTGTATCACAGCCTTAGGGAAGGGCAATGTTTAATAACTGTTTCTAATTGCTTTTAACATATTTTTTGAGGACAGAGCTTTTCCCATAGAACAAGTTTGCGTCAGATTAAATAATGACAACACTCTGTAAAGGAAGGTGAAAACAGGTAAAATGGTGAATGTGTTCTGGAGATGGGACTTTTTGGGAAACTTCAAATATGCTCTGCCCTCTATAGGCCTGCCCTCTATAGGCTGTGAATCTCCTAATTTTTATAGCTACCATGTTGGAAGACTGCTCTTTTCAAGGCTACCGTGGAGCTGGGCATGGGGATTAGATATTGGCCAAGTTAAAGCAAACAAACCAAAAATCTTGCTATTCTTGCTGAGAATTATTAATTTTTCTTAAATAAATGCTCCTCAAAGTGTTGAAGCATTTTCTTAATTTTCAGAACTCTGAAAAAGTTGATTTTGACATGTTTCTGCTAGCTTTTTTTAAATGAGCAGATATATTTATGAAGGTTCTCTAAATTCTTCACTTAAAGAAGAATATTTTAATATAACTGCCTGAATGTACATGTATAAAAGCAATTTTTAGGAATGGACTAGAGTAGTATCCAATATAAATATGTGAGCAAAAAATGCAAGCCATATATTTTAAGATAAATATTTAGTTGTCATATTAAAATACTCAAAGAGAAACAGGTGAACTTGGCTGGGTGCAATGGCTCACACCTATAATCCTAGCACTTTGAGAGGCCAAATTAGGAGAATCATTTGAGGCCAAGGGTTCAAGACCAGGCTGGGCAATTTGGCAAAACCCCATCTCTACCAAAAATATAATAATTAGCCTGGCATGGTGTCACACACCTGTAGTTCCAGCTACTCAGGAGGCTGACATTGGAAGATCACTTGAGCCTAGGAGGCAGAGGTTGTAGCGAGCCAAGACTGCACCATTGCACTCCAGCCTCAGCAACAGAGCCCTGCTCACCACCACCACCAACAACAAAAAGGTTAACTTAATTTTAGTCATACATTTAACCCAATATACCCAAATTAATATCAATGCAATAGGCAACCAATATGAAAACATTTGAGATATTTTAGATTCCTTTTTTCATACTAAATCTTTGAAAGCTGGTACATATTTTGCACTTACATTTCAATTTAGACTAGCCATATACCAAGTGCCCAATAGAAACATGTAACTAGTGCATGCCATATTTAATAGTGTAGTGCCAGAGCAAGACTACATGGGCTAATGCTATTCTACTTAAAACTCAGTTTCCTTAGCTGTTTGCTTGTGGTTCATATCAATTTTCTCAACTTGTGATATAAGAACTTAAAATGGTTTTTACATTATGTATGTTTGTCAAACCATAGCTTGTTGGCCAAGCTTATTCCATCAAATGCTTTTGTAAATGAAGTTTTATTGGAATTCAGTTTTGATTATTCATTTATGTATTATCTGCAGTTGCCATTGAACTATAATGCAGAATTGAATAGTTGAGACAGAAACCATATGACCTGAAAAACCTGAAGTATTATTATCTGATTGTTTGTATAAAACATTTGCTGACCCCTGCTTTGAAGATTTGTAGATTAAATTATTTTATACATGTAAAATACTTAGATAAAAGGCTAACACATAATAAGTAATTTTCATATTAGTTAAAAGTATTATGAATAGAGACAGTGGAAGAGGATATTATCTCATAATTATTTGCATCTGAAACTGCAGAAAATAAAAGAAATTAACACTTTTCACTGCTATTATATTTAGCCAGAAGTAGTTATTCTTCATTTTTCATTAATTTAAAAATAGAAACAGACAGCATTTTTGATTTGGGACTATACACATTCTCATTATGTAAGGCATAATTATTCAGGTATATTTCAAATTGGGGGTTGTTTACCTAAAATCATTTTTAGAAGTTGTCTTTGCAATTGTTTGTTTAAATTATAAAAAGAAATGTTAGCTATCCAAGAGTATTTTTAAAAGTTGTCCCTCTAAATCCTTGATTCATAATTTCTTACATATGGGTAGACTAGTGGAAAATTTTAATATCTCAAATGTTGCCAAATATGCCATTGGGTTGATACCTATGCTTTCAATCTCTTCATTATGGCCTATTTTTTAAATAGGAAAAGTAGCCCATAAGCAATTTGTCATGAGGGAATCTATCAGTCTTGATCTCACATGGTTACTTATAGTCATTATCTCCTAGCAGTTTTAAGTACAGAAGGTAACTTGTTTAATACAAATATCTTGTGAAATACATGATAAGAGATCATTGACAAGTAGCTACTGCCTTCTGCCTCTGGTTAGAATAATGAACTTTGAAATATATTTCAAGCTGTTGGAAAATTTAAGTAAAGTCTATCTTCTCCATTTACTTATGCCACATGGATCCAATGTTTAGCCAGCAATGTAGAGTACATATTCTGCCAGATGCTGTGAGCATGCTGAAATTAACAGTTGGGACTTGATTCTACAGAAGTTAACATTAAACAAATAAATATAATATAAGATTAAATGGAATGACTACCAATTCAAGGCAGTCATATCATACTGTAAGACAACAGCAGGAAAGGAAGCCAGTCTAATAAACAAGAGATGAAAATGTGACACAGATGTGGCACCCTTTGATTTGGGTGTTGAGTGATGATTTGGAAAAGCCAAATACCTGGAATTTAACGGACAGCTGTACAAAAAACCATACTCCAACTGATGATTTTATAGAGATTTGACCAAAGCATAATTGAACAGAAAGCTGGTGCAAAGTCAAGCTACACACATCCTGTAAGGTGTAAATGCTGGGATAATAAAATCTCACTTTATCTAAGACCAGGAAAGGTCACTCAAAAAATGAGCAGAACAAAGGAAAGAGAAGAGCATCCAGAACAACTGAATAAAGAGTATGCTGTCAGGAATGGCAGGGTTTATAATATTTTTTCAGTAAGTCAATGACATTTAGTGATATAGGATGTATTAGTCATTTTCACATTGCTATAAAAAACTGCCTAAGACTGAGTAATTCCTAAAGGAACAAGGTTTAATTGACTCACAGTTCCGTATGGCTGAGGAGGCTTCAGGAAACTTATAATCATGGTGGAAGGGGAAGCAAGCATATCATACATGGCAGCAGGTGTGACAGAGAGAGCATATGAATGAAGAAGGAACTTGCCAAACATATAAAACCATCAAATTTCATAAGAACTCACTCACTATCACAAGAACAGCATTGGGAAACTGCTCCCTTAATCCCTTGACCTCCCCACAGGTTTCTCCCTCAACACCTGGGGATTACAATTAAAGATGTGATTTGGGTGGGGACACAAAGTCTAACTGTATTATTGCAATCCTGGGTCCTTCCAAATCTCATCTCCCTTTCATAATTCAAAACCAGTAATGCCTTCCCTACATTCCTATTTCATTCCAGCATTCACCCAAAAGTTCAAGTCCAAAGTCTCATCTGAAACTAGGCAAGTCTCATCCACCTCAGGGCCTGTAAAATTAAAAACAAGTTAGTTACTTCTAAGATACAATAGGGGTACAGGTATTGAATAAATGGTCCTATTCCAAATGGGAGAAATTCGCCAAAACACAGAGTCTATAGGCTCCATGCAAGTCCAAAATCAAGTGGGGTATTAATTAAATCTTAAAGCTTCTAAATAATCTCCATTGACTCCACATCTCACATTCAGGTCATGCTGATGCAAGGGGTAGACTCCCCAAGTCTTGACTAATTCCAACCTTGTGGCTTTTTAGGGTACAGCCTGCTCCTGGCTGCTTTCACTGGCTGTTGTTCAGTGTCTGTGGCTTTTCCAGGTGGATGGTATAAGCTGTCAATGGATCTACCATTCTGGGGTCTGGATGATGGTAGCCCTCTTCTCACTACTCCACTGGGCAGTGCACCAGTGGGAACCCTGTGTCGGAGCTCCATCCCCACATTCTCCTTCCATACTGACCTAGTAGATGCTCTTTATGAGGGCTCCACCCCTGGACCAAACTTCTGCCTGGACAACCAGGCATTTTCATACATCCTCAAATCTTGGTGGAGGTTCCCAAACCTCAGTTCTTGACTTCTGCGCACCTGCAGGCCCAACACCACATGGAAGCTACCAAGACTTGGGGCTTGCACCTTCTTAAGCAATGGACTGAACTGTATGTTTGTCCCTTTTAGGCATGGTTAAGATACAAACCACCAAGTCCCAAGACTTCACAAAGCAGCCAGGCCCTGGGACTGGCCCAGGAAACTGTTTGTTTCCTCCTATGCCTCCAGTCCTGATGGGAGGGACTGCCATGAAGTACAGCACCTACCCTGACATGACCTGACGACATTTTCCCCATTGTCTTGGTGATTAACATTTGGCTTCTTTTTACTTATGCAAATTTCTGCAGCTGGCTTGAGTTTCTTCCCAGAAAATAGGTTTTTCTTTCCTATTGCATCATCACGCTGCATATTTTTTAGACTTTTATGTTCTACTTCCCTTATAAATATAAGTTCCAATTTCACATCATCTCTCTCAAGTTCAAAATTCCACAGATCTCTAGGGCAGGAGCTAGTCTCTTTGCTAAAGAACAGCACAAGTGACTTTTATTCCAGTTCCCAACAAGTTCCTCATCTCCATCTGAGAAAACCTTACCCTGGAATTTATTGTACACACCACTATCAGCATGTTGGTCAAAACCATTAACCAAGTCTCAGGATGCTCCAAACTTTCCCACATCTTCCTGTCTTCTGAGCCTTCCAAACTGTCCTGTTACCCAGTTCCAAAGTCGTTTCCACATATTTGGGTATCTTTATAACAGTGCCCCACTACCTTGGTACTAATTTACTGTATTATATTAGTTGTTTTCACACTGCTATAAAGAACTTCCTAAGACTGGGTACTTTATAAAGGAAAGAGCTTTAATTGACTCATGGTTCCACATGGCTGGGAAGGCCTGAGGAAACTTATACTCATGGTGAAAGGGGAAGCAGGCACATCTTACACAGTGGCAGGCAAGACAGAGAAAGCATGTGAGCAAAGAAGTAACTTGCCAAACACTTACAAAAGCATCAGATCTCATGAGAACTACTCACTATGATGAGAACAGAATAAGAAAAACTAACCCCATGATGTAATCACCTCCCACTAGGTTCCTCCCCCAACCTAGGGATTACAATTGAAGATAAGATTTGGGTGGGGACATCAAGCCTAATCATATCATAGATCCTCTAAAAATGAATTCAGGAATCAATCACTTCATGTGGAGAGAAAAGCCTAAGCTTAAAAACAAAATGAAAGAGCACGATGTGATTAAAAGGAATGCTAGCCTGAATAAGAAACAATATCACTGGTGGCATCCACCTTCTACTTAAGATGTAGAAATCCGAAAATAATATTATTTCCATGTAACAGCACGAAGAGTTTGTACAGTTTACAAAATCTCACATTTCCTTGAGTTGATGTCATAAAGTAACAAAAGCCCTTGAAATTTATGCAACAACAAGTGCCTTCAAGGAGAAACAGAACATAAGCACTGGCTCAACTAGGCAAAGTGTGGGAGGAAGAAAGAGAAAATTACCATGAAAGTGAACAAGAAGAATTCAGCTACAATTTTTAGCTATTTAAAGGCTGGCTATGGGCTATCAGAAAAGTTTGAAACTCCAAAATGCTGCTGACAAAAGGAGCATTTGCATTCATTTACAGGTTCTACTGCATAAAACTTTAAAGTTCTCACAGGAAAGACTGGAGTTACAGCAAAAGACTGGAGAAAGCTTCTTTTACTGGTACAGGCCTGGTGAAGGGGAGTAGTTGCTGCTGCAGTAAAGACAAAAAGGACTGTCTGGTTTTGTTTTCTCTAAAGAACAGCCGAGTCTTGCTATCTCTAAAAAACTGTGGCTGGGGAAAGGAAAATGGAAAACCACTCTATGCCTAGGGCAGGGGCAGAAAACAATTCTAGCTCCAAACTGTTAGCCACAACATTCTTCTGTGACAGGGTAAAGAATCAGTAAGCAAGATTTGTCCCCAAAATTCAGAGACGCAAAATGAAGCAGAAACAGAAAAAAAAAAAAGTCTTTCTACCTACTACCACCAGTGGAGCCAGCCTCAATTAATACAGGCGAACTGGTTAGGCAAGACCATGGCAAAAGCTATTTTATGAAGCATAAACACACAGAGAATGCCTAAAGTTAAGAAGAAAGCAAATACTGAGTGAAACTCTTCATATCAGCTGCCCCCTCCACCCCTCAGCACTGACCAACACACAAATTAACACTAGAGGAATTTGAAACTGGTGGTAATCATAGGAAAAACAAAACCCAAACTTAACTCAATTCCTTTCTAGATTAAATCACCACCTCTCCATTACCTAAGCAAATAATAAAAGCCTAGCATGCAAAAAAGTATGTGCCCATTTTCAGATGATAATACTACTTACCTCAGTCTCAACTGGCCTACGTAAGATGTATATCTTAAATAAAAATTTATGAGACACACAAAATCAAGAGAAAATAAAAATCTGAAAAGAAAAAAAAAATCAGTGTAACCACACTAATAAACAACATGAATATAGGTACTTTTAGACAAAGAATTTAGAACCACTATGATTAATACATTAAAGACTCTAGTAGGAAAGGTAGATGGAAAGAATAAAGAGATGTGAAATTTTAGCAGAAAATGAAGAAATAATATGTCAGATGAAGCTAAAAGATAACAAAAAAGATATTTATTGTATCAAATGCTGTATTAGAAAAAGTCTCAAATAAGTTATTTAAAATCTCAATTAAAGAATCTAATAAGAAAGAGTAAATTAATTTTATACCATGCAGCCAGAATAAAATAAACTGGAAAAGCATAAATCAGCAAAGTTGTAAACAGAAAAACAATTAGGAATATCAATGAAACCAAAAGTTTGTTCTTTGAAAGAATCAGTAAATTGATAAATCTTTGCCAAGAAGAAAAAGATAAAAACAGAAACAAATACACAAAAATACTCGGAATGAAGAAAAAATCATAACATATCATATAAGCATTAAAGATAAGAGAATATTATGATCACCTATATGCACATTGTTTTGTCAAGTTAGAAATTCTTTGAAAGATAAAAACTATCAAACCTCACTTGAGAAGAAATATACATCCTAAAAAGATCTATTAAATAAATTCAGTTTATGTTTAAAAATATTTCAACAACAACAGCAACAAAATTGCAGATACAGATGGCTCAGTGGAATATTCAATAAATTTAAAACATTTAAGACAGAAATAATGCCATTTCTAAATATTTACATTTAGATGTCCACTTTTCTCCACACAATTTTTTGAAAAGTCTATTTTTTCTTCATTGAATTTATTTTGATACTTTTTCAAAGTTAATTCTATCAGTGTGAACCTATTTATGGACTCTCCATTCTATTCCAAACTATGTATCTAATATTTTGTCAAGAGTATACTGTCTTTAAGTACTATTGCTTTACAGTAAACTCTGATATCAAGTATATCTAATGCTCCATATTTAGCCATCTTCTAAAGTTGTTTATGGGTATTCTGGTTTCTTTATCTTTCTACACACATTTCATAATCATTTTATCAATATCTATTCGAAATCCTGCTAGCATTTTAACTGGAATTCTGCTGAATTGTAAATCAGTTTAAAATTGATGTGTAAATAATATTATTCTTAAAATATGTGAAAATGTACATATATATCTATTTAACTATTCTTTTATATCTTTCATTGTTAGTGTTTTATAATTGCCAACATATTGATGCTTAAAATACTTTGTTATATTTTCACCTATACATTTCATATTTTTGATGCTTCTAGAAATAACACTAGGTTTTTAAAAACCACTTTATTAAGTTATGATTGACATGAAAAAAGTGGTACCTATGGAATTTATACAACTCAATGAGTTTGGGATTAGTATACATCTGTGAAACTATAACTACCATCAAGGCCATAAGCATCTCCATCACCTCCCAAACTTTCCTCTTGGTGTTTTATTATTATTATCATTATTTCTGTGTGAGTGTTAAGAACACTTAACATAAGATCTACCTTCTTAGCAAGTTTTAAGTATGTAAAAGAGTATTGTTAACTGCTGGCACTATGCTGGTGAGTAAATCTCCAGAAAATATGTTTCTTTTATAAATGAAACTTCCTACTATTTGGCCATCATTTCCCAATGTACCCTCCCCCCATCACCAGGCAACTGCATTTCTACTCTCTGTCTCTATGAGTTTGACTATTTTGAATTTTACATATAAATGAGATTACACAGTATTTGTCTTTTTGTATCTGGCTTATTTCACTTAGTATAATGTCTTCCAGGCCCATCTGTATTGTTGTGAATGGCAGGATTCCCTTGTTTTTCAAAGCATAATAATATTCCATTGTATGCATATATGTATACACACACACACCCCACATTTTTTTAATCCATTTATTTATCAATGGACTTTTAGGTTGTTTCCATTATAAATAATGCTTCAATGAATATGAGTGTGTAGGTATCTCTTTAAGATCTTATTTAAATTCCTTGGATGAATACATAGAGGTAAGTTTGCTGGATATGATAAGTTAATATTCAAAAAATATATAGAGAAATAACACAACTCAATGACATACAACAAATAACCGAATTCAAAAATTAGCAGAAGACCCAAACAGATATTTTTTTCTAAGAAGATATACAGATCTCCAGCAGGTACATGAAAAGGTGTTCAACACTAGTAATCATTAATGAAATGCAAATGAAAACCACCATGGGGAGCCAGGTGCAGTGGCTCATGCCTGTCATCCCAGAACTTTGGAAGGTCAAGGTAGACGGCTTGAGTCCAGGAGTTCAAAACCAGCCTAGGCAACATAGGAAGACGTCATCTCTACAAAAAAACTCGATAAAAAAAATTGGTTTTAATTAGCTGGGTGGGGTGGTGTACACCTGTAGTCCCCGCAGTCTAGGAAGCTGAGGTGGGAGCATTCTTGAGCCCAGGAGTTAGAAGATACAGTGATTTATGTTCATGTCACTGCACTCCAATGGGTGATAGAGCGAGATCTTAAATATACTCTAAGGTTCTATCTAAAAAACAAAGGAGATACAGTACCCAGGAAAATCATAAGTTGAGACCTCAAAAAGAAGCAAAATTTAGAATTTCCAATTCCTGCCAAAGGCATTCTTAATGAGCTGTACTCAATATTTTAATATTTTGTCATTATCAGAGACATTAGTCTTTACCCCCAAGTGAGTTCATATACCACTATCCAGCCACTCATATTCAAAATGCCGGTTTGTTTGAAACAAGATGTGTCTTGCTTCATTGTGGTATTTAAAACGGCACTAGCCAGACTTTGAAAATCAACATCTGTAAACACACTCCCGTGAGGCTGCCAACTGCTCATTCATAATGGGTTTCTTATCTCTCCTAAATGGTGGGCTTTAGGGACAGAGCAGGGATCACTAAAGATGATCACCATGGTCTTACTACAAAGACCTAATTGTGTAGATGTATGGTAAATGCATGTTGTGTGTGTTTGCGTGTGTGTATAAGAATGACATAGTCATTGGGCTCAATGATGAATTATAATCTTTGGACGATCAAGTCAATTTTTGCTTTCCAGAGCAAGACTGATTGTTGCGTTAAGCTATATATATACAAGTTTGGCTATCTAATATAATATTGTATATTGTACATGTAATATAACATGATACATAATATACAATATATTGCCTATATCATAGGTATCTTGAGTGTATTTAATCATGCTTCAAGAAGACTTGACAGAAAAACACTGCATATTTATCAATTAGGACCATGAATAAAGAAAAAGTATTTATTCATTCACTCCTTTATTTATTCAACCAAAATTCTGAGCATCTATAAAATACAAATCATGATGTTAAATGTTGCCCAAAGGTGAGAACATGACAGAAAATCAGATACTAAACAAACAATTTCAAAATGAATTATGCATTTGCAATTTTGCTAAGTGTGTTATGAAGGTGAAAAACAGGATGCTGTTAAGTTCTTCTAACAAGAAGATCTGTTATGAAAGACTTCTTTTATTCCTGCTTAATCACTGTTGTGAGTGTGTGTGGGTGTGTGTTTGTCTGTATGTGTGTACTTCTGGGCTCCAATTAATCACAGGAATCAAGGGTATGGCATATAGAATATTGGAAGAAGAAGAAATCAGCCTGTCTTTTTATCTTTCCTCCTGGGATTTTCCTTGATATTTATAGTTCTATTTACCTTTGTATGATTAAGAACAACCTTATAGTTTGAACTCTCTATCAGAATTCTTCAATTTAATATGGTACATGTTAGTCAATGATCTCTTTAACTTAGGAGGCAATTACGAAAATTAAAGAGAAATTATGAAACAACTACTCATTTTCCTGATTCTGGGAAACAGCCTTGAAGTTCTGATGACACACTCTACTCTTCCTTTGAGAGAGTAAAAGTAGAATGGCTTCTGTGGTCCATCATCTCACAGGCTGTTTTCTTACACTCTTTCCAGTACCATGGCACCACGGCATTTAGAACGAGTGAAATAATTTTGTACATTCAGTATAACCTGGGGGTAAGTTTTTATTCTGTGTATGTCAAAGTAGGTTTCTTAAAAATGCTAAAGTAAGTTGGTGTAGAGATAGTTATCAGGAGGGACCTGAGAGATTATCTAGTTATATACTATTTTTTTCCAGAAAAAAAAAGACCAAAAATTAGACAGATGAAATGATTGCTTGACATCAAACTTATGTGATTTATGGACAAGAGGATGTTGGAGTTTTATTCAGGGTAAATAAACTCAATCCTTTTCAACATTTTTCTCATTGAATTTTTTAGCACTCTATTTCAAAAACATTCTTTAACAAGAATAAAATGCTCAAATATAAAAAAAAAAAAAGGTAAAGAGAAGCAAACATTTCTGTTAGAAATAAGTGACTTGGCTTGCTGTTTCCTTCTTCTTCCTACTCCATAGCACTGCAGTGATCAAGATTTCCTCCTGGAGGAGTGAATTCTTCAGCTTTCAGCATCTGTTAATTTTCTGAATGTTGCCTGTCCTGATTTTATAATGTGGCATTTATGGAGAGAAGCGTATCTCACAGTGGCCATTAGGCTAACAGTAGTAGATGACAGATGAAATGCTTAGCAGCTGCACATTATGCCATCTAGCCCTAAACTGGACATCTACAATTCATCCTTCAGAACACACATGTACATGATTACTGAAGTTACAGATACAATTAAATCTTCACCAGCAGATGTCTGGTGGGAAGGAGCTGGGTAGTGAGAACATAGTTGTGGACACTGATGCTGGATTGGGCATTGTAGTTTAAAAACAGCTATTCTTGGCCAGGAGCAGAGACTCAATGCCTGTAATCCCAGCACTTTGGGAGGCTGAAGCGGCCAAATCACGAGGTCAGTAATTCAAGACCATCCTTGTATTTTTAGTGAAACCCCGTTTCTACTAAAAATACAAAAATTAGCCAGGCGTGGTGGCGCGCACCTGTGGTCCCAGCTACTACTCGGGAACCTGAGGCAGGTGAAAACGCTTGAATCAGGGAGGTGGAGGGAGCCGGGAGGTGGAGTTGCCAGGAGGCAGAAGTTGCTGGGAGCCGAGATGGCACCACTGCACTCCAGCTTGGGCACAGAGCAAGATTCCATCCCAAAATGAAAAGAAACAAACAAACAGCTATTCTTTATCTGATTTCCTATTTCAACTCTTTTGTTCATATGGCATCAGAGATAAAAATTCAATATCTCCCACATCAGGTCTTAGATAATTATGTTTTCTTTAAAAGAGTCAATGTCCTTAGAAATGACCAACCTCCAGATGGATTCCCTGTTTTAAACTTGGGGCCTTTTTCTCACTTTCTTTTTTGAGACAGGCTCTTGCTCTGCCACCCAGGCTGGAGTGCAGTGGTGTAATCTGGGCTCACTGCAACCTCCACCTCCCAGGATCAAGCAATCCTCCTGTCTCAGCTCCCAAGTAGCTGAGACTACAGGCATGTGCCACCACACCTGGCTAATTTTTGTATTTTTTGTGGACACGGGGTTTCACCATGTTCCCCAGGCTGGACTTGAACCCTTGGGCTTAAGCAATCTACCTTCCTCTGACTCCCAAAGTGCTGAGATTACAGGCATAAACCACTGTGCCAAGCCTAAACCTCGGGTTTCAATGCATCCCATCATTGTCTGATCCTTTAGAATGCCTGTAACTACTTTACCCATGCCTGCAAAATATGATTTGCCATGCATTTTCCTTACTTTGTTTCTTACTCAAATCCTTTGCCTTCTTGCTGTTCTCTATTGTATAGATACATTGAATATAAACATTTGTCTATCATAAATAAGTTTTAAAAAACTCTTGTAAAAATTTGACATGTTTGTAGAAAACTCTTTAAGCCTACTTCTTATTTTGCTTTTAAATTTATCCACATGTAACTGTGGCCACCTTTCTTACTCTAATAATAATTCCCTCATAGGATTTGTTTTTTAATGATTGAAGAAGTATCTAAAAGGATTCTGGAAATGTAGTAGGTGCTTGATGAATAATAGCTGTACCATGGCAGGATGGAAAGACCCTGAACTTTACTTGCAGGTAGATCACAGTTCATAGTATATATCTATGGCTTGCTAGCTATGTGACCTTGGCTGTATTTCTTAGCCTTTATGATTATTAGTTTCCTTTAAGAACAGGGAATGAACCCTAACGTGTAATGATAATGTAAGAATTGGAGACAATATCTCTAGCGAAAATGGAGTGCTCTCTAAATGATATAATCACTATCATCACCCCTAGCTGCTCACTTTAGGAGTTTAAAATCTTAGTGTTGGCTGTTAAACATATGATTTTACTTTCCCGCACAACAAAGAGCACGGTAAACTCAGCCTCAGTTGGAGTTTGAAACAACTCATGTCTGTGGAAAGCGATGTGGTACAAGCGTTATGGGCAAGGCCTCTGGATAAAGACAACATAGCCGTGAGTATTGACCCTAGCCCCAGTTGTATGAAATTGAGCCAGATATTTCATAAAATCAACTTCTAGCTCCCATTCCAAAAATGTTAGTATTTCTTTATTAGTTCACCAAATATTTGAGGCACTACTACATATGTGGTATTGTTCCGTAGTCTGGAAACATGTGGCAGAAAATATCCCTGCCCTTATGGACTTTACCTGGGGAGAATTAGACAACAAGCAATCAAACGCATGCTTAACTCCTCTGACAATTAAAACTAGGATAAGTACTATCAAGAAAAAGTATAGAATATCAGGACAGCATTTAGCAGGAACCCAACCTCATTCAGGAGAGTGCTGTGGAATATAACAATACTTCATGTAGTAATGTCATGAGGATTAACTACCACAAATTGCTTAGCAGATGATCTGGCTCAGAGTGGGGGCTCAGAAATTGTTAACTATTAAAGCTATGTTTACTGAAGTCTTAATGGATAGTTTGTACAAGGATAAAAACTCTAATAAGTATAAAAGAAAGAAGAATTACGTTTCAGGCTGTGTCCCCTGAGGATTATACAGTCCCACTGAAGAGACAATAGGTCAAACAAATATGGGATTAAATGCCCAAGCAATAAACCTCTAGGAATTTCATATTTTAAAATATCAATTTAGTCTGAAGTAGTCAAAAAATGGTCCCAGAAGAGATGAAATTTAATGTAGGCCCTGAAGAAAGAGTTGATTTTTTTATAGTTCAAAACTAAAGGGAAGAGCTAATACTAATGTGTGCATTCCATCTTTACTCCCTATATAGGTAAAGTAAATTTTAATTGCTCACCCAGTAGGTAATTTTAGGTTAATGTAGCAGTTTAGTTATGTCATGAGTCATAATTTTTTTTTTCATTGCATTCTCCATCATTCTCTGGATGTTAAGGATATTTCCCAAAGAAGTAAGCAACAACAGCTTCAAGCATATTCAAATGCAGTTACAATAAATACCAGGGAAATAATAGTTTTGCCCCACTGGCTTAAAAAAATATATTAGAGAGAAAAACAGTTTCCGTAACCAAACTAACAGAAGTCTTCTCATAATGTCATTGGACAAGAGGGATTGCATGCAAAAGGGAGACATTTCTAATCATTTGCTGAAGACAATCAGAGTGCCATGAATGACTTACATAGGACATGTTTTAACCCCTTGGAGGGATATCTGGTGTTTGGAAATTTTTTTAAAAAGCACAGTTCATCAGTATAAGGACAAAAGGAAAAATGACTTTTAGGGGGGCTGTTAACAGCCACACTTCCTATTCCTCATTCTTTATATATAAAAGTTTCTTCTATTCATCTACTCTGAGATCCCAAAGAAGAGCTCATTCTTGGTGTATTACATGCCAGCTCCCCATAAGCTAAGGATGCTGTCTCCTCTGAGAGAGATTCAGAGCTCTTGCCTCTTGATCTAGGACCCAGTATCATAATTAGCTACCACTTCTCAAAGAGCCTTCAGGTACATGATGTCACACAGAAGTGGCCTAAAAGATGGAACACATGGGTGAAGCAGGAAAATTCTGTGCTGAGACCTGTGATGAACTCATGAACAAGAGTGCATGGCAGCTGTAGACTCAGATTCAGATCTTTGCTAAGAGGAATGACAATTAAATACTCCTTAGCATTGGAAGGATTGTCAGTTGGCACAAACTAAAAATTAACAAAATGAGACATGAAGAAGGAAAATTTTCATTTGTTGTACAAAACATCATTAATTAGGTATGTAAACTCCTTTTGCTTTTAACAAATTTCCACTCACTACCATATTTGATTGTGCACATCACAAAGTATTAGTTTATCTTTTTTTTTTTTTTTTGCAAGTTGCGTGGTATGATAGTAGAAAATCCCATACCTCTGTGTTTTATCTTAGTGGTATGCTGCCTTAACGGCAAGTCCATTTATTTACAGCATTAAGTATTTAGAAGGTATATTGGTGAGTCAAGAAAAGTTATTCCTCTGATCCTCTATTCTGAGGTTGTTTTACCACAGTAAATGATGAGAATATTTCACATTGCTATGTTAAAAAGCTGTTGCCATGAACATGTAGTACAGAAAGGACCAGATCTATTGAGTCAGGTAGGGGACACGGATGGGAGAAATTTGCAGGCAACAAGCAAGTTTAATAGAGAGAAGCAGAAAAATAGAAATGGGAAATCTCAATCTTTCTACAGAGAAGAATGAACTTACAGTGGTTAAGAAGACAGGTTTAAGAAATTAAACACAGAAGAAGATAAAAAGTCTAGGGATTTGCAGAAACTGAATAAATTCAGCCACCCACCACTAGCTAGAGAAAAACTCTAGTGACTTCTAATTTTTAAATTTTATATTTTTCTCATGAGTTTCCATATGATCAACACCTAAACTGATGGCCCATTATTTGCATCTGAATTGTTCCATAGGGCTAAGGAAAGGGGTGGTGCTGCTAAGCTTTGGTATCTGCAGTGTGAAAAGGGCTGGGAGACTCAAGTGTTAGAGAGAGTTCAGCTCCAGCATTTGGGGCAAATTGGAGTCGTTTTATTTCTTGCCCTTCTCCTTTGAAGTAGGTATCCTATTCTCACAATGTTTGTCATCATAACTCAGTGCTGTCGTGTTGGCCTCTCCTATTCATCAAGGGTACCCAATATCTTATTTGATCAGGACCCTGATCTCTGGAGTACAATGTTTTGTTTCGCTGGGATAAATGAGAACAGCCAAATCATGGCTAACAAAGCAGATATTCTACAGCAGACCAAAAAGTAAATCAGGTTGCTGGAAACCAAGAAACATTACTTTTTTCCAGTACTTCGCAGAGACTTAAATTTTTGACCAGGAATCACTCATTTCTGAAGACTTCGGCAAGTTGCGCATGCCAGGGGTGGTATTGGAGATGGGGCGAGATAGGATTCAGAAGCCTGGAGCTCTCCCAACTACCTTAAGAGGCACAGTTCTGAGGGACAGAGGTAACTGTTGCTGCCCTTCCCTTATGGGTGGCAAATGGTGGAGGTGATGCAACCTCACCCTCCAGAGGCCATGTATTTTATATACGGATGTGATGATGAGAGTTGCAGGGATAAGTGTGGTTTTTCTTGCTTCTGATAAGATGTTTAACAGTGAGCAAGAACAAACGAATACTATATTTTCAAAAAAGTACAGAAACCACCTTTAGGTAGTGATTTAAAAAAAAGAGAGAGACAAACTCAACTATTTCAGGCCTCTTCTTTCTGCTCATAAAGTGAGCACCTGTTGTTTCTCTGAATTCATCAAACACTTTAAACTCATTGATGTTTTTATAAAACTTATGATAACATTTAATAGTGCATTTTAGACTGAGAGTAAATTCCAGTGAGTAGAATACTTGTTTATGACTTTGAGCTACACAGACTGCATTTGCTTTTTTGAAATATCGTGTCTAGCACCTAAGATGAGAATACTTCATATTGCTATGTCAAAAAGCTGTTGCCACGAACTTGGTCTAAATTCAGACTCATCATTCATGAATGCACAAGGATGGATGGAATCAATTTTAAATCAGTGAGCTGAATTGCAGGAATGTGAACTAAGTATAAGCTGTCATTCTAGAAAGTTGACTCAAGAAAACCAGGTCCTTAGGAAACATCCTATGTCTGCGATGGATCTTCTGGTGAATAAATAAGCTACTGCTGCTAAATATGCCTCTACAATACGCTTGACAGTAAAGAGAAGCAACTGATGATCTTATGAATAAAAGCAGCTACTGTCAGAAAAGTTGAGACACCCTGAAAAGTCAGTGTCCTCAGTTCTGCATCACGACACATAGCAAATAGAAAAATATTATGCTAATAATAGTAGTTGATGGATTAAGCAATTGCTTTTGCAGAGAAGTTTACACTGATTATCCTTAAAAAATTCCTGTTAAGTTAGTACTATTAGTAGCCTCATTTTATCCATAGGTTAACTTATATTTAATGTTTAGATCACACAGTTTTTTAGCAATAAAGCTGACATTTGAATTCAAGTATGTCTCATTTCAGGGCCTACGACTCTTAACCTCTATGCTAGGATAAATATCTAAACACATCCTGGCTTTTGATGATTGACAATAATAAATGGATTACTATTGTACTTTGGGGTTACAACCGGGTGGCGGGAGGACAGGAGCTCAGCTCCCTCCCCGAGCTCACCAAAGACGTCACGGGGTGTGTCCAGGTTTTTTATTTCACTTGCCCCAGGAATGGGGAAAGAGCCTTAGCGGCTCGGTGAGCTTAACGTTCAAGTTTATTCTTCAATTGGACTTGAAGAATTTAGCAGAAAGTGATTTATTAGGCAGAGAGAGAAAGAGAGAGAGAGAGGGAGAGAGCTCCCACGCTGCCCTGGGAGCGGAATCCGAAGGGTATATCCACACAAGTAGAGAGAGGGAGAGAGCTCCCACGCTGCTGTGGGAGGGGATCCCAGAGAAGGAGATCTGCATAGGTAAGGGAGCAGGGGGATTTTAACCCCGGAGTTACTCTGGCCCCATTCATGTTTTCCTCTAATGAGAGAGCTCTTTCAAACTTCCTCTGGAATGATTGATCTAGACTCTGATCCTGGCTTGGTTGCTTGGGCCCACAACAGATCCCCTCTTTCAGGGGTCTTGGCGGGCTTTCTGAACAAAAGAAGCTCACGTGGAATTTCTACTTAGCCCCGGTTGTGGTAAAGTTAGACAAAGAACTTTACATTTGAAAACACGCCCCGGATGAGGGCGTGGATGGAGGTATGGCTGGGAAATTCCTGCCTTTGAAACACAGGCAACTTGCCTGAATATAGTCCCTCGGAGTCTTTTGTTGTGTTGTTGTTTTACACACCACTTGCACTTACCCATGTGTGATTCCTGGAAGGTGGGGTAAGAGGTTAATTGACTGCAGTCATTTAGTCAATGTTTACGAAAGCAGACTCTAAGCCCTCTTGACTCTATGTCCAGGGGTCCCTATATTTTGCTCTTCAGTAGGCCTAATCTTGTAACTCAGAATATTATTTAATATAATGTTCTATTTCTCCCTTATTATTATAATACACAGTATCTCACATTTTTTCACAGACTTAAGTCGATACATATTCTCTTTAACCTACATATTGATTTTGCTAGGGCTGTCATAACAAAGTATCACAGAGCGGGTGGCTTAAACGACAAAATATATTTTCTCATGATTGTGGAGGCTAAAAGTCTAAGAGCAAGGAATCAGCAGAGTTAGTTTTGTTCTGAGACCTTTCTCCTTGGCTTGTAGGTGACCATTGTTTTCATCTTCTACCTGTCTTCTCATCGTCTTCTCCCTCTACGTGTCTATTTCCAAATCGCTTCTTAGAAGGAAGCCACTCAGATTTTCAGACCCACTCTAATGGCCTCATTTTAACTTGACCACCTCTTTAAACAACTTATCTCCAGATACAGTCATATTCTGAGGTACTGAAGGCTAAAGATTCAACATATGAATTTTGAGGGGACACAATTTAGCCCACTACAGTCTGGAGGACTCAAACTGCTTGCTGACATTTAGAATTTCAGAATCAAAAACCTCTACTTTACCCTTTCTAACCAAAACAAGTAAAACATTTTCAAGTTAAGTGGTGTAAAGATAATACTGACTTACAAATGGAATGTCAAATTTCTCAAGGGCCATGAAAATGTCACAGAAATTCTTTTTGCCCCAGTCCCTGCCTCCAATTTTGATTAGATCAAAACTGGCCTTTTACTAACTATTCCCATCAGAACTACTTGAGGGAGTTATGAAATGATCTGTCATTACATCTAAAATAGTTATTATTTCTGCTAGTTAATAATTCATTTAAACTATGTGGACAAAATACTAACCTGTCTTCAGGACCCAGCAGCAAATTACTAAATCAGGCCTGATTCTACCTTAGTATTCGAAAGACTACAACAATTTGTCAACTAATAGTAAAAATGAGTGTTATTTGGTTCTATGTCAGTGACAAAGTCGTGACACTTTTCAGGAAGGCCAAGCAAAATCTGTACTTCTACATGATTCAAGGTAGAGTGTTATAAGACATGGAGAGAGGACTAAGGAAGGAACAGAACAGGAAGATGATTATAAGTCAAAGGTCTTGGACTCTGATATCCAAAATAAATTCGCAGGGTGCCTATTCTGTTCTAGGCACCATGTGAAGCTCTAAATACACAACAATTCCCATGACAGAAATGACTTCTGGCATCATGGAACTCAGTATCTTACAAAGAAGATACACAATCCCCAATAGGGGGAACTCATTTGAAGAATTTCATATGGTTAAGTTACATTATCAGATTTTTAACAATTCCTAAGAATCAGATCTCCCAAGTTTAACTTAGTTGAATTTTTAAATTTAATTTAAACTTATTTATTTATTTTCTTGGATAGAAAAGTGAAAATGCAAAAAAAAGAAAAAAAAAAAGAAAAGTGAAAATGCACCTTAAGCTTCTCGCAACATTTCTGGATGTTAGAAAGCCGAACCAAAAATCATCTCTCGAGGAGAGAGATCCAAGATGGCCAATTAACAACAGCTCAGGATTGTAGCTCCCAGTGAAAGCGCAGAGAGCGAGTGGACACCGCACTTTCAGACGAATTTTTGTTGCCCACAGATTAGGAGATTCCCGGCGGAGGAGCCACACGGGTCGCCAGCGCGACTTTTTTGGCCGGCGCGGCTATTTTGCCGGCGCCCCAGCACGGCGCTTCTCGGCGCGGAGTATACGGGACGACT